>JAODAL010066783.1:0-17605 GCA_025379985.1 Phyllomedusa bahiana
TTTTGGGTTTTTCCACCAATGGTTTTCTTGGGACTGTGGTCCCAGCTGCCTTGAGATCTTAACAATTTCTTCCCCCCCTCACCACCCCCATGTAAATTTTTTTAGGTGATCTCTCACCTTCCTCATGATTGAGGATACCCCACGAAGTGAGGGATTGCAGGGGCCCCCCCAGATTGATGCCCTTTGACATCTTTTTGTTTTCTTCCACTTTCTTGCTATTGCCCCAAAAAACAGTTGTCCCCTTCTCACCCAGCATCTTACGGGTTTTTGTCCCCTTCCGCTTTGTGCAGGTCAATGATTTTGTCTCTGACATCCTTAGAAAGTCTTTGGTCCCCCCCTGTTGTAGGGATAGAGCTACGATTGGCCTGGGGAAGGAGTCTTTTAAAAAGTGACATTTAAGAAGCTGTCTTTAATGCAGGAAACGAGTTGATTAGGAGCATCTAACTGTCTGTGGAGCCAGAACTTTTAAAGGGGTGGTAAAGTCAAATACTTTTTATCTATCACCAAAATGCAAAAAAATTTTTATAATTATACAATTATAATTTAACATTTATTGTATTTTCGGATTTTTACTTTTGATTTTTCTATCTCTCAATGTTAAATTAACCTATCTTAAAATTATAGATGTTCATGTTTTTTGTCAGGGCAAATTTACAAAAATCAGCAAGGGATCAAAAAATTTATTTCCTTCCTGTATTTTTGGGATTATGTGTATCATTTGGTACAAACATTGTCTTGAAAAACTAAAAAAAGCAATGTAATCTCATTTCAACAGTTCTTATTAATAAAGGGCAATGGCATTTATTTCCAAAAATTTTTGGCTTTTTATTTTCAATTGCACTTCTCTCTTCCCAGAAGTTTTGTGGATCAAAATCTAAAAGTTGGACATGCAGCCAGCAAAATTGGGGCCCCTTTAAAACCTTCTACCAAAGTTGTAATTCAAATAATATTAATATTTCCTTTTGAATCAAATATTCTTAATAAAAGTTTACATTTTGTTTAGACAGAGATGTCAAACTAGACAGAGCATTTTTTGAGACAATATATTGGTACCTTATTACTGAACACCTATCAAGTTCCTTTGGGATTCATTCGTGAAATTTGAGTGTTTTTAAATTGAAAGGGTGCTCAGTTTAGTTTTTTACCTGCTTTTGTTGCTAAGCCTACAAAACGACAAAAATAATTAAAGTTATTTAAATATGTTATATGTACACTAGTAACATTCCCGCAACATGAAGTTATCCCTTTTGCTACGTTCCAAAGCTTTTTTTGATCGCTGCATCATAAAACCTTTCCCCCTTTCCCAAAAGTGCCTACACGTCATGTCCCGCTCGAATACTCTCCCCTTAAAATCATAATTGATTTTTAAGATTTTTCACAGCTCCAAGCAGCAGCTTACCAAAGAGCCCTGTCTCTCTGAACATGCAAAGGAAATAATAATATATGCAAAGAGAAAATAGAACAATGTAGAATAAATTATGTGCTAAATATTTAGTCTTAATTAGTAAATGGAATAAAGATTATATATTCCTCTTAAAAGGATTATCTGGGATTTGAAGAAAAAGGGTCTGCTTTTCCAAAAAACAACACTCTTGTTTGTAAACTGTTTTGGATATTGCAGATCACAACTATCCAAGTGAATGGGAAAAAAATAAACAAATTAAACCCCATCTGTAATTATGGACACAGAGTTTTCATGACTTAACTTTTTAAGCACGCTATATACCAAACTATATCCTGTAATGTAATAAAAAAAAAATGGACAATAGTCTATCATAGAGTAAACAATCTTTAGGACATGTCAGTAACACTTCTAGGGACATTAACGAAGATTGCGGCACTGTCCAAATAGCAAACATTTGCAAGAAAAAGTAAGTGAACCCTTTATAATTATCTTGGTTTTTTTGCATACATAACTAATAGAATGTAGTCTGATTGTTATCTAAGTAACAATCATAAAAAACCCAAAATAAACTAAATGGAAGCACACAAAAGGGTTGTCCCCAGAAAAGGGTTTGCAAGTTGGATTCCAAGCAGATTCCGACTTCAAATACTCATCTAAAATGAAAGTAAATCATCCCCATTGAACTTAATAGAAAAAATGCATTGCAGTCTATACAAGGCATATTTTCTGCATCGGTTTTTATTAGAGCAAAAAAAAAAAAAACATAGAACATTCTTCCGTTGGATTTAACGTAAAAAAACACAACCAAAACATTTGTATGTAAAAACCCAAAAACCCTCAGTGAACGGGACTTCTTTTCTGATGTGGAGACTGACGGAAAAAATCCTGCCTAAAATCCACATGAATTGGTCTTTTAAAACTGTGTCGTCCGTCATGGTTTTCAACGGTAGAATCCAACGAGTAAAAATTTGTAAGTCTTTAATTTCATTAGTTATTATTTTTAAAAAAAACTGTTTGGGGTGAGGAAATTTTAATTTTTTTGTGCAGCTTCTTTTTTCCCAAAAGATAGGGAAATTTCCCTTTGTGTTTTTAAAGTTCTACTTTTGTCTCATGTATCCATAAAACAGTTTCCTAAAAGCATGCAACATGCAAGTGGTCTTGGACAAATTTTTAGGGAAGGGGTTTAAATGGTTTTGTTTATTTTTCTTTCGATTTTAATCAACCGTATTTTTAAAGGAAGAACAAAACTGCACACCAACACCAAAGCATCATCCCACCTGTGACACTTGGTGGAGGGAGCATGAATGTTTGTGGCTATTTTGCTACATAAAGGCTTGGACACGTTGCGGGAACAATTAATTCTAAGGTACATTAAAAACTTTTATATGTTGCAGTTCACAAACCCCAAATTTTCTGAACCCCCCTTTTTAAAATTTTCCCAAAGCATTCATACAAATGATTTTAAAATTTAAGGGAAAGGGGGCCAGTTGTTTGATTGTATACCAATTTTTTTTTTTTTATTTTGGAAAAAAGTAAAGGGTTTTCAGTCCCCTAACATCAAGCAAAGACAAGGGTTTTTGGGTTTTTGCAAAAAACAAAGAACCCACATTTACACGAGTAAAAACAACGCAAAACATTTAAAAGGGGTTTTGTGAAAGGGCTGTGGGACAAAAGCATCCCAAAAAATACTGATAAAAATGAAACACATTTTTCAGGAAGGATTTTTAAAATTTCCCCAACAATTTTTTTTTTTGAAAACCAAAGGAAAAAATTTCAAGGGAAAATCAAAATTTCTGCCGAAAGCCCAATCCTAAAAAAGCACAGGATTTTGGGTGGGTTTTTCAGCGGATTCATTATTTTGAATCTGCCAAAAATCCGACCGTATCCATTGCTGTAGTCTACACAGCATAGTTTTTTTACTGAGGTTTCCTAAACCTAAAATTGTCCGTCAGAATATAGAACATGTATATTCTGACAGATCACCGTCGGATTCCCGTTGCCCCAATGTACTGGGCTTCCAGGAATCTGAAATCCGACCAAGGGTTTTAATGCAAAAACTGTGCCAAAAAACAGCGGTGCGTCATATTCCTGTGTAGACATAGCCAAGGGGTCATCGTCATGTTATTAACTTCAATGGTTCACTTACTTTTTCTCTCTGCACTATTTATTCGTATTCAGTGTGTTCAATAAAAACAGTGTGTTCAATAAAAGTCAAACATTTAGTAGGTAATGCCAATATCCAGATAATTTCAAAGGGTTCACATACTTTTCTGTACATAACTTCCCTTGTTGCAGTGATGCAGGAAGAAATTTCACATTTTTTTCTAAATTCCCCAAAGATTCCAGCTGAATACTGGGAGTCCCAGCAGCCGGACAACATGTGACAATATGGTTGTTAAATGCAAATGGCTGGTTGCTGTGACAAACCCTTTATTCGGAGCATCATTGTAACATAATAGATTAATATGGCGCTAACACTTAAAGAAGTGGTCTTGGAGCTAGTAAGAGCTAAAAATACTTCATTTTATTGTGTCAACATGTTCCAAGTACCAAGGGAGATGTAAGGTCTTGTATCCCATGGAATTGATGACCATGAGAAAGCAGGCTAGAGGCAAGGGCTACATAGCATTTTTGGGAAATGAAACCAAAACTGAGAAAAAAAATGTATTATGTATTTGTTGAGAGCTTCACAAACAAACGTAGATATTGAGTTTAAATAGTCAATCATTTTCTATCACTTCCTTAAGACCAAAAGAGAAAAGAGGAAACAGTGGTTTTCATTGTTATTTTTTCCAAGCCTATAGAGCAAAAGTTAAGATGGAAATTGCATTAATTTAATTTTTTTTTAATTCAGTTGTCAGTTTTAATATTCTTCCACATCTATTTATATTTTATTATGTATTTATTCCTACAAGTTTGGTACAGTGCTCCTTTAACACACAATATTAATTGGTTCCAGGACGACCATTGTATTTTAAAACCATTGTATGTTAAAACCGTAATTCAATGAAAACTGGTAATTGATCCTGAAGCCACAAAATGTCAACCCAATTAAAATTAAGCAGATAACTAATCTTTACATATTACAGACTGCTGGAAGCTGGAAATCACTTTCTATTTTGAGGACAGGAGCTTCTTTGGGTCATGTACTTTACAAACAATGTAACAGACAAAAAAAAAATGGGGCCGTGCTCACCTGGTGCCCAAAGAAGTCACTGATCCTGGCACTTGTAAAGAGCAGTACAGGACATGTAGTACCGCATTGAACTGTAGAGAGGCGCTACTAGACCGCCAATCACTGCACGCACTCCACTAATAAAACCATTTTACAAGTGAAATGTTCATGATAATTGGTTGGATCTTTCATCAATCACATGAGCCGCAGATCAGCAGTATCTTTTACACTGTATCCCATTTGGTAAGAACTCATAGGGTAACATGTAAGAACGGGACTGCGTCAGTTATCTGGCGTCAAAAAGCATTAGTGGACCTGTTCTATAGATGTATGAACAGTCGCACTCCAAATTTTGGCAAAATAAGCACCGGCACAACACTTTTTAATGTACCAAAGATTTGGGGCATTTTGAGGGTGTTGCACCACATTCATAGAATTGGATACATTTCTTTGACGTCAAACTTTGGCGCAGAACAGTTAGAACAGCCAGACCAGGGTAAAGGTGGTGCCTGAGCCTGACTTGTGGTATTGTCTCTACACTGCACCTCTATGTATGAGCTGCAGAAGAACAGCCAGACCAGGGTAAAGGTGGTGCCTGAGCCAGACTTGTCGTATTGGCTCTACACTGCCCTGTATGTATGACCTGCAGAAGAACAGCCAGACCAGGGTAAAGGTGGTGCCTGAGCCAGACTTGTGGTATTGGCTCTACACTGCCCTGTATGTATGACCTCCAGAAGAACAGCTAGACCAGGAAAAAAGTGGTGCCTGAGCCTGACTATTGGCTCTACACTGCCCTGTATGTATGACCTGCAGAAGAACAGCCACACCCGGGTAAAGTGGTGCCTGACCAGACTTGTGGTATTGGCTCTACACTGCCCGTATGTATGGACCTGCAGAAGACAGCCAGACCAGGGTAAAGGGGGCCTGAGCCAGACTTGTGATTTTGGCTCTACACTGTGCCTGTATGTATTACCTGCAGAAGAACAGCCAGACCATGGTAAAGGTGGTGGTGCCTGAGCCAGTCATGTGGTATTGACTCTACACTGCCCTGTATGTATGACCTGCAGAAGAACAGCCAGACCAGGGTAAAGGTGGTGCCTGAGCCAGACTTGTGGTATTGGCTCTACACTACCCTGTATGTATGACCTGCAGAGGAACAGCCAGACCAGGTAAAGGGGGGGCCCTGAGCCAGACTTGTGGTATTGGCTCTACACTGCCCTGTATGTTGACCCAGAAGAAAGCCGACCACGTAAAGGTGGTGCCTGAGCCAGATTTTGTGGTATTGGCTCTACACTGCCCTGTATGTATGACCTGCAGAAGAACAGCTAGACCAGGGTAAAAGTGGTGCCTGAGCCTGACTATTGGCTCTACACTGCCCTGTATGTATGACCTGCAGAAGAACAGGGTCATACATTCTGGCACATTCTACACTGCCTTGAAGAGATTTAGAACTGGCCTGTCAGCGCCAAAGTTCATACATCACAGTGACCTGCATTAGCTGTATTCAGTCAATAAAAGGGTGTTCATACCTCAGACATACAGTATATGACATATTGAAAGGATATGCCATAAATGTCTGATAAGTTCATTTATAAACTCTGGGAGAAGCACCTATCTTGAGAATGGGTCCCCAGACTTCTACGTACAGAACTGAAAGGTGGCTGCATATGTGTGGTTACTCCATTCGTTTCAATGGAAGTTCTGAATTCAGTTAAGCAAACTTGGTCATCTGTACTCAGAATTCATATAGAACCAAACTGAGAGTGCTGCGCAAGCACGACCTACTCTCCATTGACTCTTATTCCCATTTGCTAACCAGGAAGTTAGAAGATGGGAAAAACCTTTTAATTCAGAATTAACCCAAGAAAATGTTTGTGTTTTTTTAAAGTGGGGGAGGAAATCCACATAAACATGGGGACCACATACAACCTCCATGCAGATGTTGCCCTTAGTTGAATTTGAACCCATGAACCCAAGCGCCATAAGACCAGTTTGTTAGCAGCGGCACGTGAAAATAAAAGATAATAAAATTAAGAGCCATATATAAGAAGAAGAATATGAAGATAATAAAGGGCAAAATATAATCCTCTTGAGTCCCTTCGCATCTATCTCCCCCACTTGGGAGTGGGCTTGGTTGGGGAGGCGTCGTCGTCGGGGGGGGCGGGTGGGATCGGGATTGAGAGACGTCGGTCTATTTTTTTTTTTTTTTTTCCCCTCTCCCCCCTTTTCCTCTTCGTTTTTCCTCTTTTCTCCTTCCCCACTCTATGCTGTTTCCCAAAAGCGAAAAGGGGGTCTCAATGGCACTCTTTCACGCCCTTTAGGAACATCATCCACTCCCCCCGATTATTAGTGCTCACTTGCATTTCCGTAGACACCCACCGATTGTGGACCATAAGAGACCCTTGACACATACAGTGAAGGGTCCTGCATATCTTCGATTATACAAGTTTGTCGCTTGTAGTTGCTCTTATGTAAACCTTTTAATTTGACTTTGGCTCCTTTTCATATTGGTAGCAACTTTCTTTTTTACTATAATTTATTGCATTGTTTTATTTTGAAAATCCAATAAATCTTTAAATATAAAAAAAAAAAAATAATTAATGTAAAATAGTCAGTACAATCTCCCCAACTATAAAAAAAAAAAAAGGCAAAATATATAAAGAAAATGATGACTAACAGTGGTGTCCAATGAATGGTTTAAATTGATTAACATAACTCTAGTAATATGCGCCCAAAACTTTTGGTTAACATTACTATTTGACACACAGGGATATCATAATGCCAGAAAGAATTATTTGGGGTGTGCTCACTCGCTCAGGGCCATCTCATATGTGGTAGATGCTGGCTGTTAATTACAGCTGACACCTGCCGCTAAGAGCATGGATGGTAGATGGCTTGCCAAACCCTGCTGTTTAACCCTTAAGACAGTGCGGCGATCATGGCCGCAGCAGCTAAATATATGAGGAACAGTGCTGTACACCATTCCTTCCTCTGATCAACCCTCCAACCCCCAAGCCCACTCCCGTATTGAGATTGCAGGTTGCCGAGCTGTTGCCATAGTAGACGGAAACCTAATGAAGGCTTTCGTAGCTGCCATGTTACTGCTACTATTACTTCCTGCCACAGGCAGGAAGTAATATAAGCGCCATCTTGGTACACTCTTCTGCATTATATATATATAATGCAGAGCAGTGTAAAAGTAATTGCACCACCTAGTGATCAAGTACTGTAGGGGCCCATAACTATAAGTGTTAAATTAAAAAAAGAAAAAAATATTTCAAAACAACCACTTTTTTCCATTTTACAAATAAAAAAGCTACACATAATTAGTATTTCTGCATCCATAAGAGTCTGATCTATTAAAATAATAAAAATATAACATTATTTATTCTATCAAGTGAACACCATAGAAGAAATAAGATTCCCAATGCTAAGATTGCGTTTTTTTGGTCATTTCACATCCCCAGAAAATGGGAATAAAAGGTGATCAAAAAGTTGCATGTATACCAAAATGGTACCAATAAAAACTACACTTCGGCCTACTAAAAATTTGCCTTCATTCAGGTCCATAGGTGGAAAAACCAAAAAGTTATTGGTCGCAGAAAATGGCACTGCAGCGCAAAAAGATAAAAAAGGGAATGTTTTTATTTTTAAAATAGTACTAAAACATAACGAAAAGTCTACACATTTGGTATCACTGGGATCTTACCGACCCGCAGAATACCGAAGACTATATACACAAAACCTCTGTGATAATGGTGCAATTAAATTTTTTCATGACAAATGGAATTTTTTTCAGTTTCCTATTACATTATATGATAAGGTTAATTGTGCATATTAAAAATTACATTTGGTCCTGCCAAAAACAAGCCCTCATATGTTTATGTCGATGGAAAAATAAAAAAGTTATGGCTCTTGGAAGGTGGGTAGGAAGAAACGAACACAACTAAATAAAAAAAAAATAGGCCAGGGTTAATACTGCATGCTAAAGCAGCATCTCAGACAACGTTCAGAAGTCATTCTATAGGAGGCAGCGCTGGCTCTGTCTTTTAGGATCCCATATTCTGCAGAGGGCCCTGCTGGGTGACTTCTAATGCAATGAATAATAACTTTGCAGCAGAGTATCCTATAAACAATGTGGGCTACTGTGACAACATGCAAGCGCTTTGTCCAACTCAAATACATTTTTGAACTTGATGCTAGGAAAGTGGTCTAGGTTGCTAATTCTCTGAAACCTAGCAGAACCATTAATAAACAGTAGTAGATGAAAATATTCAAGACATTTGCTCATCATTGATAATAAACGGACTAAATTTGCTCACATTGATATATACAACTTACAAAAGAGCACACTCAGGGTAAGTTCACACGATGGATTTTAACGAGGAACTAGACGTGGATTTTGTAACTCACACTGCAGATTTTTCACACCATGGATTTCAAATCTGGGGTGCTGAAAAAAAAAAGAATGGACATGTCCATTCTTTCAAATCGATTCTGCTCTGGGAGAAGTGACGCTGGCTAGTCCATTAGTGTGGGACTAACCTGCTTCCAAATGAGAGGCAAATACAGCCTCGATTAAATAAGAATTCTCTGCAGAAATCCAAAGTGTCGCCTTGGATTATGTCAGATGTTTCTGGATAGGAAAAGTCTGACTTGTGAACTTAGACTAAAAGGCAGACAAAGCATGCAAAGCTTTTTATTTAGAAAAAATATAACACTGCATATAATTATTAGGGTGTAAGCCCACGTTGTGGTCAGACCACAATAATGCAGAGATTTTTGCAAAATTACCACAAAACCAAATCACTTTGCAATTAATGCACCAAAAACTGCAACATAACCACAATGTATGAATATTCCCTTGATATTCACCTGTTCTATCCCTGGTATAATTACCGCCCATATGTCTCCGTTTTCTAATGACAAATTCTGAATAATATCTTTATAACATGCAGATTTGGTGGATTTGTTGCAGATTTTTATTGTCGATTCAGCACTAAAAATTTGCTGCAATACAGAACATATGCGGAAATGCAGCAAATTTGACGCCCAGTAGAGAACTAGTCAGAGTGTGCAACAAAATCAGACGATTATCTAAAAACTACTGATGCGGACATTTAGCAGGATTTAGTAAAGATTCGAAAGCAAAATAACCTGTAATAGATGAATGTTGTTTTATCCTGTTATTTTATTTCTAACCATTATATGACAACCTTAACAAATTTAAAGGGCTAAGTATTTCAGCAATTCCTTTTTTTTGTAAGGGCCTCCAAAATATTCTGAAAAAGACCCTGTTGCTTGTTTATGTTGTTGGAATAAACAAGGGAATCTTTTTTTTTTTGGGAAGCTGACGCCATTTCCTTGTGCTTTCTTCTGTTGCTGTTATTTAGCTGATAAGGGATTACTGGGTGAAACAAATTTGCATGGTTATGCTGCCTACAATCTTTACTTTGAAGATATCTAACTTGCATGTTCTGTAGGCTGTATGCTCTTTATTAATTTCTTAATTGACAAGAGGCTTTCCAAATACTTCTGTCAAAAAAACTTCATCAATTCTTCCAGACGGTGCCCATTGACCTGAGAGCACTGCATGCAAGCTTTGCTTGGAGTCCCCCATAATTCTCTGTACAGGCCACCTTTAAAATGCACAAAAAAGTATGTCCACACTGCGACTATATCACATACTGACGGTTTGTGTCAGCAAACATTTTAGGGAGGGAGGACATTTTATAAAAATAAGTACTTAGAAAATAAAATAGTATAGAGAACCCCTTTGTTCCTTGGTGTTCCTTCTTTATGTGTTTATTGAAGTGAATTACAAAAGTATTTAAGTTTATAATATGCTTAGCAATAATTGTACTTTAAGAAATGTATTGTCCAATTCTCTAAGAAGAACATCAGATATGATTGCGTATGATACCTATGTCATATGTACAGTAATAATAGATAGACAGACAGATAGATAGATAGATAGATTTATAGATAGATAGGTAGGTAGGTAGGTAGATAGATCAGATTGGACTTCAAAGGGTAGATCAGGTGCAAACATCCGTTGCACTGCCTTCATGTATATTATGCAGACTTCTGGCGGATTTCACCTCTACATTGAAAGGGTTAAAATCTACAGTGAAAATCTGCAGCAGAAATTGACATGTTGAAGAATTTAAAATACATTTGTACTACAGATCAATTTCCTTGCTGAATGTGGATATGTTTTAATTTCAGATCCTTAAAGCTGGCTCTATAATCCACTGCAGATTTTACTTTGCAAAAATCTGCACAGAAAATCCACAATATTTCCATGTGAATTTGCCTTAAATACAGTGTCGGACTGGTGTGCCTAGGGCCCACAGGTGAAGTTGAATCTAGGGGCCCACCAATTGAGTTTCCATTGGCCCACCAGTGGAGTTTATTTTAGAGCCCACCCTACAGTTACTGTAAAAAGACTATGATTTCTTCCTATGCCTGCCTCTTGATTTTGTCTCTCTTTCTATCCTTTTTGCCCTTTGAGATGTTAGCACGTTAAAAATAATCCATGGTTCTTACCTATGCTCAAGGCCCACCGGGGGTTTCCCCTATTCCCCTGTGGGCCAGTCCAAGCCTGCTTAAATATGTTATAGGCCTCACAAATAAAAACCAAAAAAGTCTGCTATCTATACACTACTGCTCCTTTAACTTCCTGGATGCTAATGTAATATATATTCTCATACAGATCAAACTAATAAATATAGCTAACACTTAGCTTAATATCCACACCTGGCATTGTTTCGATATTTAGTATAGATCACTACTTCAGTTTCTTACTGCTATTAGGGTTCGTCTACACGGAAATGATTTACAGGCGGATTTAAACCCGATTTCAGGTTTTAAAATACGTAAAAATCTGACTGTAAACCACACCCATAAAATCCTCAATTGAAAATCCAGGTTGTAGTCCACATGACTCGGATTGTCTTGAGGTTGGATTTCAAAACCGTAGTTTTTGTGAGAAGAAACTTGGAACAGGTTCATTCTTCTGCCATATTTCAAGTAAAAAAAAGCGTCCCAAACATAGACAAACAACATAGAGATGAATGGGACTGGATTTCTGACAGTAAATCTGGCGAAAAGAATCTAAACCCACATTTAAAACCGCATCAAAATACTCGTCGGACTACGCGGTCTTAGGATTCAAAATCCGACGCGTATTTTGACATTTGTCGTGTGGAAGTACCCTAACTGGTGATTTTCTTCTCAAAGCTGATGAAAAACTGTATGTTGCAAGATAATGCTACATTCATTAATATTACATAATGCTAGTTCTTGTTTTTAAGCATCTATGTAAAAGCTACAATAAATAGATTATAAAAGAAATAGCATTACAACATTAGAAAAAATATATTTAAAGGAATAATTTGTAAATAAAATGTATATACATATATCTATATCTGTAATATATATGTATTTATTGTCTGGTGTCGCCCATTGGAATTAAACACAGCAGTGCATTACTAAAATATTTAATAAGAACTTTCGGTTAAATTTGGGGTTTGGTTGCCTAGGATAGTTTATAATGGTAAAACCTGCGGGAGAACAACCAAGGACCCAACCTGCATCTACACATTTATTGGTAATGTGTGAAGCAGAAACCACATAATTTTTTTTAGATTAGTTTTGATAGATAGATAGAAGATAAAAATAGATTTTTAAAAGAAGTTTAATAGAAGGATGAAACATTTATTTCCATCTCTTAGTCAACCTTTTTCCCCATTAAAGCCATCCAATCAAATGGAATCTGCACTGAAACGTTTTCTATAAAAATGGCAAGTAAATAGTACAAAATTTAACCTGTGAGTGAAATTTAGCCAATGGAACAAAGCGGGAAAATGAATAAATACGTAAATTAAGGCAACTCAAAAATCTATAACTTTTTTTTGTTTTTTTTTTTAACCGGGATAGCCATTAGGGGTATCGCTAAAATCCTGTACAAAATTCTTTTGGGGCAGGGGAGCCCTTGCCCTTCTCACAGCAGGGCGTGGGAAAACCCTCCCCACTTTCCCTACCTATACTCATTATTATTGATTGATAAAACAAAATCCAAAAAAATTTAAACCAGAGGAGGAAAGAGTGCCCTGAAAATGCAAAAATAAATAAAAGGCAAATTTGATTGTTAATTCTTTTAATTCTAGTAATTCTGCACCAATGCACCAATGTGTCCTAAAAGGGAAAAATTCTTTCCTGGCCCACTTTGAGAACAAGACTGGAACAAGAAGCATGCTTACACCTCTCCACAAGTGTTTATGTTTGTGCTTCAGAAAATTATCCAATAAAAATGAGTCTTGAAGTAAGGAAACTATTTTACATTTATAGTTTTGTACTTCTGCAAGCTGAATAGGATCCACGTAGACGTCTCAAGACAAAAAAAAATTGACTTATTCACTTATTGCTTATAACTCACACGTTATTCCCTTTATTAGTTTTCATTCTCTTCCTGGAAACTTTTCAAGCTCCAGGGTCCTTTTATAAAGGGAATGCCGAACTGAAAAGAAAATTTTAGGGGAGGCCCCATCAGGCCCTAAATAATGGAAAAATGCCCTTTTTCCATGCCTCTTTCCATACACATCACTGTCCTGCTAATGTAATCAACATTACAAGCTATTACAATCTACAGGTATAGGCAATCCTTCTCCACTAGTGACCATCTTAGATCAACACCCCTTGTTTCTGATTATTAGCACTGATATGTATATTTTCACATTTTTTCCCCATTGAGTCTTATTTACCAAGTACATTTCTAAACATACTTGGCCAAGTGTACTGGAAATGAAAGATACATATTTCAATTGATAGCACAGAAATTGTTACAACTACTAATTACTTTGTACCTCTGATAACATGACTTAATTATTCCCACCCTTATACTTTACTGAAAACCTCAATTTTATTAATGAACACAAAATCACCATCTTAATCACTACCCAATGAAAGCCTATGGTTGGCCAAGCCAAGAATCACCTCAAAGTCAACTTGAGTCCTTCCTAGTCACTTAGTGAACAAAAAAAATATTTGGACGTTAGTAACTTTCTAAGGAAAAATTCCTATATTTCCTGCCACTACGCAAAACATTACCACTTAATGGTCTCTACATAGGTGCGAATTGTGTCATGTTTTGGGGGTTTTACTTCTACTGATCTGTTTAATATAGACAGGCTGTTTAAATCTAATTTATCTTTTGTTTAGATAAAATTTGATCCCATTTCAGTAAATTTTAGACTTAATATGTGTCAATTATAAAAATATATGTTAAACTATAGGTTAAATAGAGTGATAGTTTGTTAGGTCGAATGACCTATATGAACAAAGCTAATTTAGGGGTCATCATTAGCTACTTCACGACCATCCAATGGTGTACACATGATGGAATATATATAACACACAAAAAAATTACGACTGCAGATGAAGCAGGACTGGAGTAAGACATGGATGAATAAGATGGCAGGACTACTTCCATGAAACACAAATGGTACAATTTCAATCATTATTTAGATGTAACTTCACCCCAATAAGTTTTACATGTTCTCTTTACACACATTGTACAGAGAGAGATCAGTATAACGTATGTAACATTTTGTTCCGGATCCGCCTTCGAATGCTATTGTTATGAGCAAACGATTTGTTTATAAAAACGATCAAATTGTTAATTGTTTTTATCACTATTGAAGGCTCTATGGACAACATTAGAAATTGTTATCATAAGTTCGTTACCTATAAAGCTAAAGTATGAAATCACTGTATCATGATATCATAAACCAGCGTATTTTAGCATCCTGGTCTCAGTGGCTGGGTTATTTACCCCATGTTATCCCAGAATCAACAGCACTCTGGTCATGTATGGTCAAAGACAAAAACAGAGACACTTGTTTTGAAATCAGAAATGTTTAAATCGTAGTTAAGAAGTATCAGGAGCTATGACCGTACCTTCTGTTTCTGCCATTTCTGAAGTGCTGACGAAATTCTGAAAAAGGTGCAGCTCTGTAGACAAAGACACAACTCGGAGACCAGGGGTGGAAAGCTATTTGCAGACCTTCGTATCGACTGATTCTAAGAACAATAGATGTGGACTTGGCCTGCCGAAAACTGTGTGAGGGGCTGCTTCAGTGTAAAGGAGGGGGAAGTAGGAAGAACTCAGCCAGATGTGTCATATGTGATGTATGATAAAGTACATGTAGATATCCGCTTCCTGTCACACACACCACCAGCAAGGTAACAACACCAAGCCGAGGGGATGATGAAAACCTCCGCAGTGAGGTTTTAAATATTGAAAACAATATTTTGTGATGTACTTTAAGACGGATAAAACCTATTTGTATTGTATGTCATATAATCTTACTGATTTACACAGGACATTACAAATATAGCTAGTCTTCCAAATTTTCCAAAAGAAATGGCATCATTTTTTAAAAAGGAAATAATAGTGCAATATTGTACAGTAGTCATTAGTCCCCAGCATGGGAGATTTTTTTTATAAATTTATAGCAGACTCATAACAATGAGTTCCCGGTATTTTTGGATTCTCCCCCCCATTAGAGCAAATTTAAAACAGGCATGTTCCTTAAATATGTGGCCCTTACCTAAGCTCATTGCAAATGGAAGATCGGGCTTACAATTAATCTTAAGGTATAGAAGTTGATTTCCAGGAACGTTGTCATGATTGCGCCTGGCAGACCCTCTATGTCTGACTCTGGTCGCCGGCCACGGCCTCTGCGTAACGAGCTGCGGCTTTGGCCATGATACCTTTCACCGTGTGAACTCTGTCTTCTAGCTCTGTATGCTTAATTGATTCCTGGCCAATGCCCGTGGCCCGGAATCTTCCAGCCAGGGGCATCGGGAGGCAGTGCCCCGAACCTCCCGGGCTCCAGGCCGCTGCTGTGGGCCTGGAGCACCGACGGTCTCTTCAGCAGTATGTGCTTCCGCTGGACGCACATACAGCTGTGGGCTTCTGCGGAGCAGAGAGCGAGCGCTCCCTGCTCCACAGACAGTGTTGGACTGGCTCACAGGAGGATCATTGGATCCTCCGGAAGGCACAGGTCCGACACAATGGGGCCGCCGGGTCCTCATAGTGCTGAGGACCCGCAGCGGCCCCGTGCTGCTAAGCTGTCATCACACCGCTGCCTCTCCTTGGGCGCACAGCCCATCATAGACTGTGCGCCCGAGGAGCTGCCGGAGCAGCGCTGGACTGAAGAGGAGTGTCAGCCAGAAGAGGAGCGCGCTCGCCGGGGGAGGTAAGGTGAGTATTAATGTTTTTATTTTTAATGGAGTTTACCTCCCTGAGTGCCCCTATATACCTGCCTGAGAGCTCCCTGAGTGCCCCTATATCTATATACTGCCTGAGTGCCTCTATATACCTGCCTGAGTGCCCCTATATCACATGCATGTCCAGATCGCAGCTAACGGCCAGTGACGAGGGTTTTATGAATTGATACAACCACTGTAAAGGAAATTTATCATCAGAAATAACGTAGTGTTCAAACCAGGTGTGACGAAAACAGCCTAGTCCGCCGGCCCGCTTGAGGGACGACGGCCTGACTTGGGGTGTATCTCGACGTTGCGCTGCCCACTAGGGGGAGCTCAAGGTCAGCCAGATACTGTTCCACTGTTAACCCTTGCCCACACTGGCACAGGAGACAAACAAAAGCTGCCACCAGTTCACTCGTTTAATTATAAGACCGGTCCGTTACCGACTATATGCAGGGTCAGGAAACCAACCCTTGGGTAGCTATATACAATAGACCGAGAATTAGGCGTGTGAGGCCGTTGATCAAGACGAAATAACTCAGATTTAAAGTTTTTAGATTTAATTAGCCTTGAAGGGCACACTAGAAGGTAAAATGTACAAGATGGGTAATAATATACAGGTCAGAGAGAGGTACAAATACAATTATGGATTACAGACAAAGGCATTTTAAAATAAGTCAAGTTCCCCTTGTTGCTTGGGGCCCGGCCCCGCTGGGGGGCTATTGGCCTGGCAGCTCGTGCGGTGTCCCGGGAACGTTCTTAGGGGGCCCCCCCTCCTGGTCAATGGGAAAGAGCCCCCCCGGGGCCCCGGCTTTATCTGTGGGGGGGCCCATTTGGCACCCCCCACACACCCCTGGGCGGTCTATAAAACTCTCCACTCGGGGTCGGCAGTTTCTGAAAAAACCCAAAAAGGGACTATAACTCGGCAGGGCCTTGCACAGAACCAGCCTAGCTATCAGAAACCCGGTGGATCTACCCCAAACCCTGGATATAGACACGCCTATCTTATGGGGCTCCGGGGTCCGGGGTTTTTTGGGGTTCTCACTCCCCCTTTCCCTTTGGGAAACCCGGAAATGGGGGTGTGCTGCGGGAGAGTTACATATTTTGAGATATGAATCGCCATGGACCATTTTGAGCGGTTTGCCCATAAATCGTATGAAATATCGGGGACGACCCGATGGGGTGAATTGATAAAGTCTTTGAAGCTTGCGAGCTTGGACCAGCATTTGTTCAGTGTAAATTTGGGACTGAGGATCCTTAGGGGTTTACATCATGCGGGGGCGATTCCTACAGAGGCATTTGGGGAAAAGAGCTGTCGATTAACATGTAAAAATTTAGCTTGTCCCTTTGGGGGAACTGGTTTTGACTGATGAGGTTGAAGGAGGTCTGTCATTTTGAGTCAATTTTCTTCCTCACACCAGGTTTTTTTTATATATTTCCAGTTTCGCTGGGCCCCTAAAAGATAAAATAGGGGTGGCTCTTACTGTTTTTTGGGCTCATTTGGATCACAATACATTAAGGGTGGGCAAGTTAATAGATACTAATATATTACTGGGCTTTAGCATGTCAGACTGGGGGTGTCCATGCCCACCGTGGAGTTGAGTCTGGGTCCCACCAGGGAAGTTGATTGTTTAGGCCCACCAGCGGAGTTGATTCATGGGCCCCCCCAGGGAAATTTATTGTTGAGGCCCACCAGCGGGGTTTATTTGTGGGAAAATTTTTTTGTGGGGGCCCCCCCAAATTTAGTT
>JAODAL010066784.1:0-17604 GCA_025379985.1 Phyllomedusa bahiana
AAATGGTTTTTCTTTTTGGGGCAGTGAACCCACCGTATCATTCTTCATTTTAATGTCAAACTGTCCCAGATACCAAAGGTGCAAAATGTCCAGAAATCCCTGGTACTTAAATGTTTAAGAAAAATGTAAACAAATGTGCATTGAAGGTCCTATGATATTTTCTTATTAAAAGCCTCCATGACATGGTCCAGCCAGGTGAATAAATGGTTTAAAGATATTTCAGTCAATACCTATAGAAATTTGGGAGTTAAAAAACATTTTAAAGGGGGATTCATACTTCATCATTCGGTGTTTCTTTGTACTTTCGTTTCTCAGCTCATCAAACCCAGGGGCGTTTCTTCCCTCCCAGCGGGGTGTTTTTTAATAAAGGGGGGATGACATTATCCCCCTTCACTTTTTTCTGCTCCCTCCCGAGTAAGTGTGCCCCCCCCCCCCCCCCTCTGTCTGAGCCCACATGTCACTGTGTTTTTCCCTTCCCTATGCTCTTATTTTGTAAGAGCTGTTTTTTACATCCCGGGCCTGCATTCTTCACACAGTCTTTATGAACTCAGAGACTGACTCTTCTCCCCCCACAGCTGGAGGTTTGTTACAGTTAAAATCCAGTTTCTATAAAAACACCAGACGCAAAATCTTAGGCACCGAGCACAATTTGCTGTTTTGATGTAGAAGCCTTGACAGTGTTACTGTGGAACTGCTGGCGGCAGAGGAAATGTTGCCGACTCCTTATTTGAGTGAGAGGGGGCAGAATGCACTTCCGTGAATACGACAGGGGCCGAAACAGAATGAAAATTTAGTAGGCTGTGTTACCAAAATAAAGAAAAGGGGCAGACTGTGAAAACAAAAACAGCTTTCAATTACATCCAATTCCCCAAAGTGGCTTGTTTTCACTGCCCCCTTTATTCTGAAGCCCAAATTTTAATGAAATGATAAACCCCTTTAAAGGAAAAAATACTTAAAAGGGCGAGCAGCGGAAACAGTAACCCCAAAAATACGGGTTGTGCCCAAAAAAGCTGCAAAGTTTTAGGGTTGTTCACACCGTATTGGGGCGCATATGGACGCGCCCCAAAAACGGGATGTGGTTTTAGAAAAACGTGCTGTTTACCCCCGGCCGGCCCCATTCACTTTTTATGATCAGTGGGCGCGAAGAAGTGATGTCACTTCTCTCCCCCGGGCTAAAACAATCGTATTTTACACCGGGGGGAGATGGGCATAATTTAGCTATGAATTAACAAATTGTGGGGCGCAGTCGGGTGTATTGAGGCCAAAAACGTGGCGAAAAAGGTGCTGCAAAATTTGCCGTTGAAACTACCCTTGAGTAAAAAAATGGGGGAAGTCGGGCCGGGGGACAGGAAGATGAGGTTGGCAAGAAAAGTATGTCCCATGGGCGGCTTTTTCACCCCTCACTAAACGGACAGCTCTCTCCATGTTTTCCCCGTAAAAGAAGTGTATTTTAGCAGAGGGGAGGGGGAGAAACCCCACAACAGACTAATCCCCTCGGGCCGCAGCGATTTCCCCTGTCCCGCCCCAAAACTTCACCAGGCGCTTTACCTAAAACACCAAGTGTTTTGGGGGGCCCAGGTTGAGCCAGGAAACCCTTTTGGTCATTTCACGCTGCCCATCATTTGGGCAGAAATAAACCACTGACAGACTCCCTTTAATTTGCTAAACTTTTGTTTCGTCAGACCCACGATTTGCCCTACTACTGGCCCCTAGTGACATAAAAATAAAATAATCCACTGTAAATTGGTAACAGTCACGGAATATTCATTTTACCGAGTTTGGATTTTTCTTGGGACTGTTTCAGTCGCCGTCTTTCTCTCGTGATAAAGGCCCGATGATCCTTTAAAAAAAATAAAAAAAAAACGCAGTTCAGGGAAAGTGCAGGAGCAAACGTTATAGGGTAACAAACAGTTTTCATGGCCCTTCAGTTTAAGGATTTAAAAATTTGGAATATATGCTTACAAAGAATCTCATAAAAGGAAAATCGGTCATTTTAACTCCCTTTAAACCCCCCCCAACTTTAAAAGGGGTTGGGGGGGCCCCGGTCATCTTTCTCGGGGACCAAAAGATTTGGGGGGTTTTGTGCTCCCAGCTACACAGCTGCTCTAAGAAGAGAGCTGTAATTAACAGAGCAGTCTCTGTAAAGGCTGGGAAGTGGAGGAAACCTCCAATAACCGGAGCTTAACCCTCTGATTGCTGCGGCATAATCAAAGGGCGTTCCTCTGCTCTATTGGGTGACTGGAAATCCTGGTGACCCGATGGAGCTAGGAGAATATCTGAACAGTCAGCCCTGGGGACCTAGAGTAGCCCCAGGGATGTCTGTATAACAAGTCTGCTGTCAGGGCACACTGTGTGCTGCCCTGACTGCTGCCTGTGTCCTACTGACACAGAGTCTAATGTATTAGCATCTATGAATACATAAAAACAAAAAAAAACTGTAAAATAGTTAACCCTTCATATGACAATAAAAAAGTAAAAAAAAAATGAAAAAGTGTAGAAAAAATAAAATATTTAATATATTTAATAAAAAATAAATGTGCAAACATTACACCCCCCCAAAAAAACACTACACATATTAAGTATCCACATGACCGTAATAACAAGTAGAATTACTCTAACAGGTTACCTAGCATGCAATGTGAATAGTGTTAAAAAAAAAAATTTGAAAAAAAAAATCTGCAGTAGTTTATATGTAAACTCAAACTATGCCCTCGGGAAGTAGAACTTCTCCTGCATAAAACAATGAAAAAAAGTGCTGTCATTAAGTACTTTTCAGGCCTGGGGCTTAAGGGGTTAATATGGAGAAATGGGTAATTTGTAAAAAATCACCATGTACCTGAGATAGCAGACTGCTAGGTTTTGAACCACTGCTGGATTCTGCTGCGGTGCCCTTCCTTTCAGGACTGTTGAAGGATTTTGGAGCAGCTTGTTGTTGTATGGCAGGAGGAGAAGGCAGAGGTCTTGGACAAACCAAGGAAGACTAGAAACACATTGATATTCAATTAGAAAGAGGAAACAGAAAAAAGGAGGGGGCGCCCAATACTGTAAAATGTATAAAATAGGGAATTTAATAACCAAATATAGGCTCACCTTCAGAGGTTGTGCTCCTGGAACCGAGGCACAACACCCGTAAACGTTTACAGGACTGTTTTTTCCGTCGCCCTTAGCACGGCAGCCGTGGGTCTCCAAAACACGAGCACCTGAGACAAGTGCTAGGCAGAGGGCAGTGAACGATTGCAAAAAGGAGGTGGACCCGGCGCACTTGGGAGAGAGATGACGATGTCCCGAAAAGTGTCGGTAAAAAACGTCTTTATTCTCAAAACTGCAAAGGGCTGTTACCTTCGCAACATTAAAAATAACAGACAACAATAAAAACAGGTCTTGACGCGTTGTCTATTGTTTTTAATGTTGCAAAGGTAACAGCCCTTTGCAGTTTTGAGAATAAAGACATTTTTTACCGACACTTTTCGGGACATCGTCTCCTCTCTCCCAAGTGCGCCGGGTCCACCTCTTTTTTGCAATTGATATTCAATTACTTATTTTCCATTAATTATACAGTACTAACATACTACACAACACTGTACACAGATTGGGACAGATTTATCAATACAGTCTAAATCTTATCTAGTGCATATTAGAACTGTCTCGTCTAACTGTACACCTTTTATAAGTTGACTTATTTTATGCCACTAAGGCCGATATGCATGAACGGGGCTGCGGCAGTTTTCTGGTGTACTTTCAGCCAAAAAGAATGTATGAACAGGTGCACTCCAAACTTTGGCACGATAAGTGCCTTAGAAATGCACCAAAGACACTTTTTAGTGCGGCAAAGATTTGGGGCGTTCTGGGGGCGTTGCACCACATTCATAGAAGTAGACACATTTATGATTCTTTGATGCCAAATCTATGTGCAGGACAGTTAGAACAGCCAGACCAGGTTACAGGTGGTGCCTGAGCCAGACTTGTGGTATTGGCTCTACACTGCCCTGTATGTATGACCTGCAGAAGAACAGACCAGGTTACAGGTGGTGCCTGAGCCAGACTTGGGGTATTGGCTCTACACTGCCCTGTATGTATGACCTGCAGAAGAACAGCCAGACCAGGGTAAAGGTGGTGTCTGAGCCAGACTTGTGGTATTGGCTCTACACTGCCCTGTATGTATGACCTGCAGAAGAACAGCTTCATACATTCTGCCGCATTCTACACTGCCTTAAAGGGGTTGTCTCACTACATTGATTCATCTTACCTCAGTCCTGTTTATTTTGAATTCAGGGGCGTGTTTACTGGCTTCTACTAGGCTGCAGTAGAAGCCAGGTCTGTAGCTATAGCGACCAGCAGTGACAGCCTATCAGGAGAGATTGAACGGTTTTGTAGCTTTTAGCGACCCGAGGAGGGTGATGCAGCCCATCAAGAGGGGATTTCTAGGAATAAGTAGAACACTGTTAATGGACAAATATTGCAAAGTGACTTGTTTTTGCAAGATCTTTAACATAAAAAGCAATCCTTGTAGTGAGACAACCCCTTTAAAGCGATTTAGAAGGGAGCCCATCAGCGCCAACGTTCATACATGTCGCCCTAAGTGCGTAAAAATGTTGCTGCATTAGTTTGGTGCATGGCGTTGCATGGTAAACCACCCCCCTTTCTCCAAGCCACACCTCTTTTGTCAGACGAGGAGCAGAAGTGTATAGAAACTGTTGGTGTTGTATAGCCCTTTTTAGCAGATGGTGTGCCACTGGTATTGTAATATATATATATATATATATATATATTATATTATATATTTTTATATATATATATATATTATTCATATTACAAACCAGTGGCACACCATTGCTAAAAAGGGTTATACAACACCAACAGTTTCTATACACTTCTGCTCCTCAGTCAAGCCAGTGGCACCCAGGTTCACATTGTGTTTTTCAGAAATGTTTTTTTGTGCAGAACTATACGTTGTATTTGGCACATATTGTTTTAAATTTATAGAGGGAGGAAGGGATGCCTCCATTTTGGTTTCTTGCACCCTGTCCACCTCCACAGCTTGTTATATCAGTGCAGCAGGGGCGTAACTACAGGGGCAGCAGTTGCTACGGGGCCCGGTGGCTTGGGGGGGCCCCGTGGCCCCGGGGCAGCTGCTACCACCTCTGCTACCCATGTGATGCCGCTCTGGGCCCGCCGGCAGTGAACATAACAGTTCACTGTGGCGGGTGCAGAGCTGCAGGGCCGGTCTATGAGGCAAGGGGGAAGGGGGGGGGGGCGGGGGCCGCCGCCGGCAGGCTCCGCCCCTTGCTTCACAGAGGCCGTCTCTTAATTGTATGCGGGGTCCGGGGCGACGCGCATACAATTAAGATGAACGGCGGGGCAGGGAGAGCTGGTGCGCTCCCTGCCCCTGCCGTACATCGCTCTGCAGGCGGCGTGGCGGAAGTGACGTCATCCCCGCCACCTGCCGAGCTTCCTGTCCTTGGCCCCCAAACCTAAAGCAGCAGGCTTGGGGCTGGGAGGAGATGGAGAAGCCGGGGGAGCGCGGCCAGGTAAGTAATTGAGCTACGGGGTGGGGGTGGTGAATACCTACAGGGGGGCTCTAAAGGAAGGGGGTGGGGGGGGAGAATACCTACAGGGGGCTCTAAAGGAAGGGGGGCTCTAAAGGAAGGGGGTGGGGGGGGGGAGAATACCTACAGGGGGGCTCTAAAGGAAGGGGGTGGGGGGGGGGAATACCTACAGGGGGGCTCTAAAGGAAGGGAGTGGGGGGGGAGAATACCTACAGGGGGGCTCTAAAGGAAGGGGGTGGGGGGGAGAATACCTACAGGGGGGCTCTAAAGGAAGGGGGGCTCTAAAGGAAGGGGGTGGGGGGGGGGAGAATACCTACAGGGGGGCTCTAAAGGAAGGGGGGCTCTAAAGGAAGGGGGTGGGGGGGAGAATACCTACAGGGGGCTCTAAAGGAAGGGGGGCTCTAAAGGAACGGGGTGGGGGGGAGAATACCTACAGGGGGCTCTAAAGGAAGGGGGGAGAATACCTACAGGGGGGCTTTAAAGGGGGGGGGGGGGAGAAACTATACCTACAGGGTTCTCTAATCTACACGGGGACTATTCTGCCTACAGGGGGCCCTAATCTACAGGGGGACTATTCTGCCTAAAGGGGGCCCCCAATCTACAGGGGGGACTTTTTCTGCCTACAAGGGGGCCCTAATCTACAGGGGGGACTATTCTGCCTACAAGGGGGCCCTAATCTACAGGGGGACTATTCTGCCTACAAGGCGGCCCCAATCTACAGGGGGGACTATTCTGCCTACAAGGGGGGCCCTAATCTACAGGGGGGGCTATTCTGCCTACAAGGGGGCCCTAATCTACAGGGGGACTATTCTGCCTACAAGGGGGCTCTAATCTACAGGGGGAACTATTCTAGCTACAAGGGGGCTCTAATCTACAGGGGGGGGGACTATTCTCCCTACAAGGGAGCTCTAATCTACAGGGGGGAGGGGGGAACTATTCTGCCTACAAGGAGGCTCTAATCTACAGGGGGGACTATTCTGCCTACAAGGGGGCTCTAATCTATGGGGGGGGGAACTATTCTGCCTACAAGGGGGCCCTAATCTACAGGGGGGAGGACTTTTCTGCCTACAATGGGGCACTAATCTACAGAGGGCCCTATTCTACCTACAGGGGTGGCCTAAGCTACAGGGAGCCCCCATTCTACCTACATAGGAACCCTAAGCTACTGCCCGGAGGCCCGAAGCTGCCTACATCTCCTCAAGCTACCTAGCTACTGCCCAGTGGGTGCTAAGCTACCTAGCTACCGCCCGGGGGCCCCGTTGTACATACTGACTGGGGGCGCCCCATAATTACCAGGCGGTAATTCTTACCATTTGGGCCATTATAAATGGGGAGTTTGTATATGAGGGGAGGGGGCACTCACTTGGGAAAATGATTAAAAAAGTGAGGAGTCTCAGGTATTTGTGTTGTAAATTCTACAGGGACGAGTGGTGATTGGAGCAACTCATTTAAAGGAGGTCTGGACCGAAATAGAGAAGAAAAGAGGAAAGTGAACGACTCCTCAGACAAGACGTCACCTGTGAGGCTCTAAATGTAAGTAAAAATATTTGCCAAGCACCTGTGTATTTTGATATCTAAACCCCTATATGGTCACTGTATGGAGGTAATATCAGTCTACAGAGCCTGTGTACACTAGTATATAACACAATATGGTCACTATATTGCGGTATTATTTGGGCTTTCTGTACTGATAAGTAATAGTGTAGAGGTATTATTCATCACCTTTGTGGTCATTTCTGGCGGTATAATCAGGTTCCTATGTAATAGGTTATTGGTAATGTTGGTCTTAGTATAGTGGGATTTGTTTGGTAGCAATATGATGGTGACATGTATGGTGAGATATTTACCCTTTGTATTATCTACATTATCTAACAGCATGTCCTGGTAAATGTTCGTGGTCAGGGAGGTGGGCAGGGGGGAGGCCCATCAAAAAGTTTGCTTTGGGGCCCTGGTTTTTCTTAGTTAGCCCCTGCAGTGCGTATGCTTGCAAGGTTGGGTTTTTTTTTTTTCCCTTTTGGATTTTAAGAGGTTGGTTGGCCCCCAAATAGAAGTTAAATTTTGGCTCTAGGGAGTTTTGATAGAGTAGGACCCCAGCCTTGATTCCCCTTTGTAAGTCGGGGGTGGCATAACATATTTTGATCAAAAACGTGTGAACTAAGAAAATCTAAAAGTTTTTTTCATGTATTATAATGCATAAATGTTCTTTAGAATTTCCATTTTTTGTATAGAAACTGTCTAAAACACATAATAAATGTGGTGTATCACATGTACCATTATTTTGGTTACAAGTTGTGCCAGAATTCTGGCGTAACTGCTTTGATAAATGTGCCCCAATGTACTCATTCACACCTTTTCCCAGTAAGGAGCATAATTCTCAGCAACACAAATATTAGAGTCAATTTCATAGGAATTAACCACTGTCCACATAAAACAGAGGTTTTTTCTGATGCTTTTATGGCCAAGAGGGACCCTTCTCGGACAGCTCTTTGGGGGTGAAATCCTAACCACATGGTCATCTCCATCCCCTGACCTGCATGATGAGCACACGACAAGAGCATAGTTGCCAACTTTCGAAAATAAAAAAGCAGGAGACTTCAGTGGGCGGCGCGGTAGCGCGGGCGGCAAAAATTTGCAAGGCCACGCCCATCTTGTCGGTATGCCACGCCCCTTCAAAAAACCCAACCCCATCCACCAAACTGATAAGGGTTTGGAAAAACCAGGTAATGCCCCTTATAGCCAGGTGTCCCCCCCCATAACCAGGTAGTGCCCCCTTACACCCGGTAGAATGCCCCCTTGTAGCCAAGTAGTGCCCCCTCTGTAGCCAGGTAGAGCCAAATTTGTGCCGGTAGTCCCCCCCTTTGTTACCCGGGTAGGTGCCCCCTTTTTTACCCAGGTGGGTGCCCCCCTTTGTTACCCCGGGTGGGTGCCCCATTGTTAGCCAGGTAGGGCCCCCTTTTGTTAGCCGGGTGGCCCCCCCTTGTTAGCCGGGTTTGGCCCCCTTTTGTTAGCCAGGTGTCCCCCATTGTTACCCAGGTAGTGCCCCATCGTTACCCAGGTATTGCCCCCATTGTTATGCATTCAAAAAATCCCAAAAAACCCGAGAGTCTTTGATCAAAAATGTAAAAATCTTTATTAAGTAAACAATAATTAAAACATATTTAAAATTAGGTACCAGAAAATCCCCAAGTGGTATATAGGGACCCAAAAAAAAAACCAGTAAACATCCCTGCTAAAAGTTGAATTTTTGGCTGTATCTTATTATAAACAGGTTTGCCAATTGTTAAATCATTTGCTCCTACCTTTGGGTAGGGAAAATAGATATAACAATTGGATCCTTTTTATATATAATGAAAATCCCTAAAAATTAAAACTTTTACAGGGTGTTAATGGGTTTTTTTTGGATCCCTATTTCCACTTTTTGGTGTTTTTTTGTGTACCCCTATTTTTAAAAAAAGTTTTTAATTTTTGTTGACTTAATAAAGATTTTTTTACATTTTTGATCATAGACCTCGTTTTTGTGTATTTTGTGATGCAATTTAAATTTTTGGGGAAATGATCTAAATATGGTAGGGGGCCAGATACGGTATAGGCCCAGCCTTTGAGAATGGGATGAGTCTTTGGTTGTTTGATAGTCCCCCCCTTGTAGCCAGGTAGTGCCCCATTGGTTGCCCGGTTGTGGGCCCCCATTGGTTTCCGGGATGCCCCCCTCTGTTAGCCGGTAGATGTCCCCATCTGTTAGCCAGGGAGATTCCCCATTGTTCCAGGTAGTGGTCCCCATCTGTTAGCCCAGGGGAGTGGTCCCCATCTGTTACCAGGTAGGGTCCCCATTTTGTTAGCCCGGTAGTGGTCCCCTTTTAGCCAGGTGGGCCCCCATTGTTAGCCAGGTAGTGGTCCCCATTTCCTTTAGCCAGGGTGGCCCCATTTTGCCGGTAGTGGCCCAAACTTTAGCCAGGGGGTGGCCCCATCTGTTAGCCAGGTAGTGGCCCCCTCTGTTAGCCAGGTAGTGCCCCCATTGTTAGCGCGGTAGGCCCCCATTTGTTGCAGGTAGTGCCCCCTCTGTTGCCAGGTAGTGCCCCCATCTGTTAGCCAGTTATTCCCCCCTCTGTTGCCCGGTAGTGCCCCCTCTGTTTTGCCAGGAGCCCCTTTGTTGCCAGGTAGTTGCCCTCTTGTTAGCCGGGGAGAGGCCCCTAAAGCTAATAAAAAAAAATAATAAAATTTCCCCCTTACCCTTTCCCAGGTCCGCGCGCGGCCGCTCCTGCCCCATTCTTCGCGGCGCAGGGGGGAATAAAGACGCCGCGCGTCACTCCCCTGCCCCGGCGCACTTCCCCCCGCGCCGGACCTGTATGTAGGGCAACCCCCGGGGGCCGACTACGGGGGAGGAGGAGGAGGGGGCGATCCCTCCTCCCCTCCCCGCACTTTAGACCCCGGGCGGGGTGAGCGGCCGCTTTACCCGCTTAGGAGCGGTCCCGGGGGCGCAAGAGTACGCATTGCGCTACTCTTGCCCGCGGTAATTTAAAGGCCCCCGCCCCTGCAGGCGGCGGGGGGGAATGCCCAAAATCCCCCGGGAGGGCGGGAGGGACCCCCCCCCCAAAAAACGGGGAGTTGGCATTATGGACAAGAGAGGAAGCTGAACATGATTAGCCAATGGATTTCTGCTTTCTGTCACAGACAACAGGAAAACTCTGGCGAGTAAGTCAATAGAAACAAGGTATAAATTAACTTCTTCAGATCCGAAAACCACCAGGGATATTGAAACTAACCTCCTCACTAACATTGACCACTATCCAGGTTGGCATTGCCCACATATACATTACCATTAACTGTTTCACCATCCTTGATCACTGGGCTATTACAAGTAACCCCTTCACCCACAGTGAAGTAATGTTTTGTTTTGTTGAGGGCTCAGAAATGTTACGGACAGCTATTTTATATACATAAGAAATTTTTACATAAGCAAATTCTATTTGACACTAAGGTTTGGGTCTGAATATTTAATTATACACAATAGACAAATGTCTAAGTCCAGGATTACAGCTACACCATTCTTGGCATCTGAAGTAGATTCTGTCCAAAATTACAGAAAAAATAGCACAGCATGCTGCACTATTTTTTCAGTTAAAAAGAACCTGTCACATAGATTATGTCCCCCTTGCTGAGGAGAGCACAAGCTAGTGACAGGCCTGCTGTTTCCAGTGCTGTGTCCCTTATACTGTAAGATGCTGCAGTTTTAATGCTCAAATCTGCAGTTTTCAGCTAGAAAAGAGTCTGTTTAATTCATGCCCCGCCCACCTGAGGCTAGCCCCGCCCACCTCATAACTGATTAACCTATTACTTTGAATAGGTAGGAACATGTGAACTGTCAGGTGGGCAGGGCTAGCCATGAGTGGGCGGGGCTAACACCTGCTCATGAATAAGCTGGCTTTTCTGGCTGCAAATTGCCAGATTTCAGCATTAAAGGGGTTGTCTCACTACATTGATTCATCTTACCTCAGTCCTGTTTTCTTGGTTTCACTTTGAATTCAGGGGCGTGTTTACTGGCTTCCGTTAGGCTGCAGTAGAAGCCAGGTCTGTAGCTATAGCAACCAGTGTTTGTAGGAGAGATCAAACAGGTCTGTTGCTATAGTGACCTGAGGAGTTGATGCAGCCCATACAAGAGGGGATATCTAGGAATAGGTAGGACACTGTTAATGGACACATATTGCAAAGTGACTTGTTTTTGCAAGATCTTTAACATAAAATGGAATCCTTATAGTGAGACAACCCCTTTAAATACTCTAAAACGCCTTACAGAATAAGAGACACAGCGCTTGAAACAGCAGGTCTGCCATTAGATTGTGCTGTACTCAGCAAGGGGGGCATAATCTATGTGACAGGTTCTCTTTAAAATGGCAAACACTATAATGGAAACCTGATGGACGCCAGTGTACTCAATAGGATCCGACTGGTGCCATTGCTGAACATAATTAAACAAATCTGGTGCCACCTCTGCGATAGAGGCTCTGACACAAACGTGACCCTGGCCTAAAGATGGCTCTGTAGGGAAGAGCACTTGTTTCTCTGGGTCAGAGCTGGATTATAGTTCAGATAGGAAGTCAGCATGGTGCTCTCCATTTTAACCCTACTAGACACATGTGATACAGCTCTATGTACTGATAATTACTGAATGGATTAAGGTTCTAGTTTAATAATACAGGCAGTCCCCGACTTACATCGTTCTAACTTACATACGTCCCCTAGTTACAAACGGAGACTTATGGGGCGTTGCTGACATTCAACACTGAGTCACGCCCCATGATAACCAAGTGCCAGCATGCCAAAGGTGCACATGAGATACAGAACATTAGGTGAATTCTTCTAAAGGCCACAGACAGCAAAATAAATGTAAAAACCCTTCCCTGCGCTATCCAAAAATAAAAAAATTATTTTTTGCTGGAATTACATTTAATAAATATACCTGTTTCGACTTACATACAAATTCAACTTCAAACCTACAGTCCCTATCCCGTTCATAACCCGGGACTGCCTGTATATAGTTTTTAACGTCCGTTTATGAATGGGGCAGCAAAGGTCCATGTTATAAATGCCATATGAGTTTCAGATAAGTAATATCTTACATGCCAAAGTGGGAAGCCTGATGCTAGTGTAGCAATCAATTATTGTTCACTAAAACCAATATCCAAAGCCTGTTCACAATCTTTACCTGCTCAGAGTGCGAGGTCACATCTTCTCTCATTCTGTGTCTTCGTTGCCTGGATAAAGATGGTTCAGATATGGATTTACGGGGCTGTATTTCACTATTTCCCACAACTCCATCCTGTAACAAACGTGGAATATAAATTATGTTACTAGGTCAATGAACAATACAAAAAAAAAACTTTAAATGCAATCTGTCTCATCACAAATAACACAAATTGTTGTAGTCAAATTCATTTTCAACACAGAAACTTGTAAGTTACACATACAACTTCTGCAACAGGTGCAAACGGCTCTAGGAGTTCTTCTGTAGATTCCAAAGATTCCTACAAATGAACAAAAAACAACACATGTAAAGTATCTGTGAAAAAAAATAAGGATCTGTAAAATATTGTGAATTGTACATTTAAAATTTACCACGTTTCACAAAATGTCTGTTGCTTCTGCTCAAACTGACACCAAACTGTGCAGGAACAGCAGGCAGTGCAACATCGGAGACAATCATATCAAGCAAAACCATTACTAAATCATAATAGGAGCTTTCCATGAGAGGCTCTTGGCTTGCTAGGTTTGTAGTGAATACAATTTCCATGCCCCATGTGTCCCCACTCGAGGTCTTGCAGGAGCAGCATACAGCTGGTATATGGACTGGATTTTTAGTATTCAGTAACTGGCCTGGCATTGCAAATCAAAAAATAAAGACCTAGAAAAATGTGTACAAACAATGGGGAAAAAGTATTTAGTCAGCCACCAACTGTGCAAGTTCTCCCACTTAAAAAGATGAGAGAGGCCTGTAATTGACATCATAGGTCGACCTCAACTATGAGAGACAAAATGAGAAAACAAATCCAGAAAATCACATTGTCTGATTTGGAAAGAATTTATTTGCAAATTATGGTAGAAAATAAGTATTTGGTCAATAACAAAAGTTCTTCTCAATACTTTGTTATATATCCTTTGTTGGCAATGACGTTTTCTGTAAGTCTTCACAAGGTTGGCACACACTGTTGCTGGTATGTTGGACCATTCCTCCATGCAGATCTCCTCTAGAGCAGTGATGTTTTGGGGCCGTCGCTGGGCAACACGGACTTTCAACTCCCCCCAAAGGTTTTCTATGGGGTTGAGATCTGGAGACTGGCTAGGCCACTCCATGACCTTGAAATGCTTCTTACAAAGCCACTTCTAAGTTGCCCTGACGCTGTGCTTGGGATCATTGTCATGCTGACAGACCCAGCCACATTTCATCTTCAATGCCCTTGCTGATGGAAGGAGATTTGCACTCAAAATCTTGAGATACATGGCCCCATTCATTCTTTCATGTACACGGATCAGTCGTCCTGGTCCCTTTGCAGAGAAACAGATCTTGCGTGGGGCCCCAGATGTAGGGAGATTATAAGTGGTCTTGTATGTCTTCCATTTTCTAATTAGTGCTCCCACAGTTGATTTCTGCCTATTGCAGATTCAGTCTTCCCAGCCTGGTGCAGGGCTACAATTTTGTTTCTGGTGTCTTTCGACAGCTCTTTGGTCTTCACCATAGTGGAGTTTGGAGTGTGACTGTTTGAGGTTGTGAAAAGATAGGAGCCATTACTACAGGTAATGAGTAGAGGACAGAGGAGTCTCTTAAAGAAGAAGTGACAGGTCTGTGAGAGCCAGAAATCTTGCTTGTTTGTAGGTGACCAAATACTTATTTTCCACCATAATTTTCAAATAAATTCTTTCCAAATCAGACAATGTGATTTTTGGGATTTTTCTAATTTTGTCTCTCATAGTTGAGGTCTACCTATGATGCCAATTACAGGCCTCACTCATATTTTTAAGTGAGAGAATTTGCACAGTTGGTGGCTGACTAAATACTTTTTTTCCCCACTGTAAGACAGATCCTTATTACAGCTGTAACACAGGTCATCAAGATTGTGCACCCTATTGTTTTGATCAGGCCCAGGAGTATGACTATCACAAAAAAAAAAACCACTACTAATTCTTAACTAATCAAAGTTTTAGCATGAACTATTACATGTACTAATAACCTGTATGATTAAAGGGCAGGTCTAGAACAACAATCTTCAGGCAAACCCTAAAAGATCTAAGATAATTAAGTAAAAGTATGAACAATACTCAACGACAAAGAAAAGGTAAAGCTAACTGAAGTAAAAGTAGAGGCCCACAAGGGGTTAGGAGAGTGCTCCAGAACACAATGTCAGCGAGTGGCAGTCCTCCTTAGGGGCTGTTCTAACATCCACTTCAAGTAGGACTCCTGAGGCAGTAAATCAAACCCCCAAATTCAGTTTCAAAGGAAATGTGTAATCAAAAAATGACTTATTGTTTAACTCATTTTTATATTAAACACATTTAAGAATTTTTAGTTAAGTTTTTTTTTAATTTTCCTTATCACTTTCAATATTTTTTCAATAATTCTTAAGTCCTGCAGTTTTCACTTTGGCCACTAGGCCTAATAGTCTGACACTTCATGTTATGTAGAGAAAGATTTTCAGCAATCTGTTTATTATCAGTACAAGCAGAATTACACTGAAAGATGACATCAATGTGTATAGATAACATAGGTTCCACCAGTCACAATAGGAGACAGTCACAGATCCTCCTCCCTGCACACTGACTTCTTCCCAGGTCACGAGCATACCTAGAAAACTCTTCTATAGAAGTCAATGGGACTGATCCAGTTCACAGGGTCCTATGTGCATGAAGCTGCTGTAAAGCATTTCTCTAAATGCTGTTAAAACAATGCAGGCAAGAAAGCTTTCCCCACAATCATATACAGACGACTGAATTGAGAAATCTACAATCAGAAAATAAAAACGGCTAAGAAGAAAAGAATACGCAACAGCGTCTTGTTTTAATACGTAAAAAAAAAATGGCGGCAGATTCCCTTTAAAGGGTAACTATCAGCACATTCATGCTATCTTAACCATAGCCAGCATGAACTAGGATTACACTTCCTCATTACAGGAACCTAGGTTAATTCTTTAAACACTGCAGCATTTTAGAAAAGCATAAAAAGAGACGGGCACAGGAAGAAGTGTCTGCTAGGTGTCTCCCCTCTGTCTTCTCAAATCCAGCTTACCTTGATTGACAGGTCTCTCTCTATAGACTAATAGAGGAGACCAGTCAGTAAAGCCAAGCCACAGAAGAAGCCAAAGGTGAACCACCCGGCGGACACTTCTCCCAATGCCCGTCCCCGTTAAAAAGGATTTCTTCTAAAATGCTGCAGCGTAAGATTAGGATTATCGTAATGAGGAGACTACTGGTATTTCATCCTGCCCGTTCTTAGAACAGCATCAATGTGATGACAGGTTACCTCTAGGCCTATATGTGCATCTTATGGAAGCCTAGAGTCCCTCCAATACCATCTTTCTGCCTGATCTGACACTGCGCGTGGACAGAAGCTAGTGCACGCTGGGTGGTACATTTGCCAAAGCTTGTGTACAACACCCAGAGAATGATAGTCTACGGGCATCATACAATTGCCAAGACATGTGTACAACACCCACAACACTACCACAATAAATTGCCTTGTAACTGGACTACTCAGTTTGCACTACAAAAACAAATTAGAGACTTTAGGTACAAAGAATGGGGCATTGCAGAAAAACACAAACATTTGTAAAAAACGGAACAATAGATGATAAATTTCAACAACCACCTATGGATGCAGAAAAAGTGGAGATTTTACATAGAAAATACTTTATATCAATGGATTAGACACATCAGGTTGTTTAGACTATAAGAAAATATAACCCCAAAAAAAAAAAAAAAGTTGATACTTAAAAATGCTACCTATACTATAACTGTATGAACACACATAGAAAAGCATGAAAGTAATAGCTTGTGCAGCACACGTTACCTGGATCTTCTGATGGTCACCTTTATTGACCGGCTGTAACAGTTTCATGGTGTCTTCTTCCTCCTCTGTGTTAGCAGAGGAAGCTGGAGCAAAATTTTAAACTTCCATGTTGAAGTTTAATGCTGGAAGCGGCTTTACTTTGATGTCCTGCTCTTTTGGACCGTTTGGTGTCATTTTACCTGTAGTGTCCCTGAAATCATTCTGAAGCTCAGGCATCAAATGTTCATCACGTGGCGCTCTTTTGTCATTAGGCAGGATACTGATATCCACTTTGCTAAGAGTTGAAATTGAACCTGCTGTATTGTTCAAGTGCTGGAGGTCAGGAGCAGCTGGAGGCTCACCCGCTGCTTTCCACTTCACAGGTCTTTTTCCTTTATTCTGTAGAGTCAAATGGTAATTGGGCATTAGGCCAAAGAAACTTTAGGTTTGGACTGAGAAGATAAAATTGTAGTACAGGCAGTCCGCGGGTTACAAACGGAATAGGGGCTATAGGTTTGTTTTTAAAGGGGTTGTCTCATCTCAAAGTTTCATAGGAGGTGTTGTGGATAGGAACAAAGGTTATATATATGTGTGATCCTTTGTGTCCCCTTTTTTAAAATGTATCTATATATACCAATATAATAAAATATATATAATTATATATATATATATAAATATATATATTATAGACAAAAGGAAAAACAAGGGGGCGCACAGATGGTAAAGGGTACGTTTGGTAGAACGAAATACAGTTTAGTATTTGATCTACTCACCAATTTGATTGCGCTCTTATTGTAGAGGCACAACTCTCATACCGTGTTTCCCCGAAAATAAGACAGTGTCTTATATTAATTTTTGCTCCTAAAGACAAGCTAAGACTTCTTTTTAGGGGATGTTTTATATTTCTATGAACAATAATTCACATTTATTGTTGAACAAAACATCAACATGTATTAATATACTGTGGTGATTTCATCACAAACATCAGCATAAGCTGCCAAGCTCTGTATTGCATTAAAAAAATGCACTATGTCTTATTTTCGGGGGTGTCTTATTTTCGGGGAAACAGGGTATTAGCATACAGGGCTTTTACTGTAGCCGTAGCCCTTGTATACAGCTGCCGATGTTTCCATGAGCGATGTCCCGCTTTGCTTTTAAATTGTTTTAGATTGGCTGAGGTTATCGCCCTAGCTTTTATAGAATAATAAAGTCATTTTCTGGATCTCCCTGCCTGCATCATTGGGATTCCTGGATACACATGTGCGCCGGTTCCACCATCTTCTTTTTCCTCTACTAATTTATAATATATATATATGTGAAGGTAAAGAGGTTTGAACTAATACTGCACTTGCTTATTAACTGTGAAATCCCAAGTTTTTCTCCTGTGTGTATTCTCTCATGATTAACCAACTTAATTTCTCTGTAAAAAGATTTTCCCCCCTTTTTGCACAAAAGAAGGTTTTTGCTCCCTTTAAAGTCATCTCAGCAAAAAAGGGGATAGTGCAGGGCGTGACCCCCCCCCAAGGG
>JAODAL010066785.1:0-17604 GCA_025379985.1 Phyllomedusa bahiana
AAACGGGGAAAAGAAAAAACACTGTATAACCAAAAAGGTAATGGGTTACTTAGTGACCACCACACTATACAACACCTTAGTAGGTAACCTTAATAATAGTCTATTCTCACCCTTATTGTAATCCTACAAAATAAGTGGGGACATCGCCCCAAAAAGGGCCACCCCACCACTAGAAGGCTTTCCCTATACAGCTCTACACATAAACAACTACAATGGTGGTCACAAAAATGCCCTAATAGTTATACCACATACATGATACACTGTGAATGGTAAATGCAGGTATTCACAAAATGATTCCTACTGTCCTTGCATGTAGAAATCACATCCCAAATACAGGTATTCACAAAATAATTCTTACTGTCCTTGTATGTAGAAATCACATCCCAACGTTTTTCACCCTCCAAATAAACAGAGTGTTCCTCAGGGGATCACATAACTCCAGACTCCAGGATCCAGAGCTTTTCACCAGCTAGTAGGGTGATGAGGCTTTGTCAACCTTTGACAACAATGTAGGTGTTCTAGTTACAAGGATTGCTTGTGAAGCCTGGTAGGGAGGTGACAGCTCTGCAGACATGAGAACTGACATTGCAGGAGGTCTGCAGAGCTGTGACATCCACTGCCTCGCACTGCTCACACAGAATGAAGAGGACCAGGGAGGGATCGTGATGAGGTCACCACTCCTCAGTGAGGGAAGAGACACTTTACTGGGAGGAGAGACCCGCCCATGGATTTTACAATCTAAGAGAAACTGCTCAGATGCCTGTGAAACCCTGCAGTGAGAAAACCCCTTTAAGGATAGATGTCCTGATGTTTTCCTTTGGAATTTGCTGGTATAATCAAGAATTCAAAGTGCCATCAATAAAGGCAAGTTGTCCTGGACCAGATGCAGCAATCAGGCCTAAATCATTATGCTGCCACCACAATGTTTCACAGATGGTATGAGGTTTTTAAGCTGGGATGCAGTGTTTTCTGTTCTTCAAGCACACTATTCTCATTTAAAGCAAAAAGATTTTGATCTAATCCACGCACAAACCATTTTTCTAACAGCTTTTTGGTTTGTCCAGGTGATCTTTGGCAAACTGCAATGGACAGCACAGTTCTTTTTGGTGAGTGGCAGCTTTCTACTTATAGTCCTGCCATGCACACCATTGTTTAGTGCCCTCCTAGTGTGGATTTATGAACATTAACAGTAACTAAGGCCTCAAATGGCTTAGAGGTTACCTTGGGTTTCTTTGCAACCTTGTGGACTATTACATGCCTTGCTCTAAGAGAGATCTTTTTTAGTCAATAACGCCTGGTGAATGTATTAAGGGTCCTATATTTCTTCCATTTGTACATAATCTGGTCCAAACGCTTTAGAAACGGTTTCAGAACCTTTTCCAGTTTAATGAGTACCAACATCTCTTTTTTCTGCCATTTCTCATTTCTTCCTGCCTTAATACACTTCCACAAATGTGATGTTAAGATAAAACATTCATACATCCTTGTTCTTTAAATCAAACAGGTTGCCCACTGATATCTGATTATAATCCTAATAATTAAAACACCTCACTCTAATTCCACTTTAAAATGATCTTCTAATCTTAAAGGTTCACATTCTGTTTGCCACTCACAGATATATGATAATGGATCATTTTCCATAGTAAAAAAATTATTAAGACTAGTATTTTTGACTCATCACAAGTGTAAAGGTGACTGAACATGTGAAGTCACTATTGATCCACTTTGGACTTTTTTACTAGTGTCTCTTGAAAATAAACTTATCATAAGGGGCCTGACTCCTGGGATACCAAGACGTCAGCTATAATCAATGGGAAACCCAACAGCAAGTGTTCAATTACTTTGCATGGTCACCATAGGAAAATAAATTAGAAATACATAGGAGAACATGTATGATCTCAGCGCATACAGGCTGGTTCTAAATAGCTTTAAAGCAGTGTAGAATGCGCCTGAATATATGGACCTGTTCTACTGCGGGTTATAGATTTGGCACATTCTAGCTCCACTACGACAACTCAGGCTCAGCTAAACCACTCGGTCTGGCTGTTCTAGCAGTAATGAGCCTTGTTGTGCCTTCCTCCAGTCATAAATATGTAGAATCATACAGTTATGGTGCGACACACCTTCAGAATACCCTGACATCTTAGGCGCATTACAAAGTGCTGTGGGCGCCACATAATGCCCCTAATTTTGGAGTGCGCCTGCTCATTCATCTTGAGAACAGGGCTGCGACAGTTTTTGGGCTGAAATGACACCAGAATATTGGTGCAGCCTCGTACATACATGTCGACCATAGTGCGCACTGTAACGGGCTCTTCATGTAATGCAAGGATTTGTTGAGTGATACTGCGATGTCCTTTGTCACCATTCCCTATTTTTACTAATAGATGATGAGTAGAGTTACCACTGGGCTGATAAACCACTGTATTAATACTGACAGGCTGGTAATAAGTTTTTCTGACAATCTCAAGATAGTAAGACAAGCAACATATTGGCGGTCAGGGAACTGTGCCATCTAAGACGAAGTTCAGTGCAGTTCTATGTTTCATTTCCTCAAAGCATCAGGTCACCCATTTCCTACTGATTACTGCTGGCCAAAAAAAGTGAATGTTCATGATAACATTTTTCCATTAAAGAGTTTAATTGTGTACATCCTCTCCTTCTATAGCTAACATGTCATTAGTTTAGTTAATGTGATTTCTAAACTAATATTATCCACGTCCCTACTTAAATGATATCTTCTGCTTCACAATAAATACTCCTATTCCAATGACGGGAAAAGTATCTGTAATTACAGACTATGATGTATTTATTAGAAAACAAGCCGCACAACAGGCTGTGCAGTTCAGTAATATACGGAGCTGCTGAAAGCCTTGGGACCATGGGAATCCTCAATAAAAAAAAAACTGCATATACCGCTGTATTCTTATACTGAAGTACTCACAGTCCCTCGAACTTTATGATACATACAAGATAATAGGGGCACACCATGCGGCTGCTTTGCGGCCTTTGTTGGTGCCAACCTTTCTGCTTATAACTTTTGAAGAGTTCATCTACCAAAGGAACTTCAGTAATTTCAGGAACTTATTAAGTAGGGTGTGGGGAATATGCCTAAAGGTCCATGAAATGGCAGTAAGAAAGAAACAAACCTCAATTAATGCATTGTAGGGTCCACAATTTTAGTACAAAACAATATACAGTAGGGAAAATAAGTATTTGATACACTGGCAGTTTTGCAAGTTTTCCCACGTACAAATAATTGGGAGGTCTGTAATTTTTATTGTCAGTACACTTCACTTGTGAGAGACAGAAATTTAAAAATAATCCAGAAAACATTGTATGATTTTTAAATTAGTAATTTGCATTTTATTGCATGAAATTTGGTACAGAAACCTTTGTTTGCAATTACAGAGGTCAGACGTTTCCTTTAGCTCTTGACATAGTTTGTACACACTGCAGCAGGAATTTTGGTCCACTCCTCCATATAGATCTTCTCCAGATCTTTCAGGTTTCGGTGCTGTCACTGGACTACATTGATTATCAGCTCCATCCAAAGATTTTCGATTGGGTTCAGGTCTGGAGACTGGCTAGGCCCCTCCAGCTTGTTACGGAGCCACTCCTTAGTGGCCCTGGCTGTGTGTTGTGGGTCATTGTCATGCTGGAACACACAGCCACGATACATTTTCAATGCTTTTACTGAGAGAAGGAGGTTTCTGGCCAAAATCTTGCGATACATAACCCCATCCATCCTCCCTTCAGTACAGTGCAGTCATTCTGTCCCTTTGCAGAAAAGCACCCCCAAAGTATGATGTTTCCGCCCCCATGCTCCACTTTTTAATATGTTTTGAATTAAACAAAAGCAGTTTTATAGTATAGAATTATTAAAAACTTATATTATTTCTATAAACACCCATTCTAAGCTAAAAAAAACTGCTTTTGTTTAATTCAAAACATATTAAAAAGTGAGTTATAGGTTTAAACACATGTAAAGTAATGGAATCACCAGCTATTGGATGTTCTCTGCCATTACACCTTTCCACACTAGGTTACTAAAGTTCAAACAGAGCTCTACATCAAATGAGACCTCTAGAGGACGATTTAGTGTATTACACGACAAATTTAAAACCAATGCATTTTTCGGATGCGCTTTTGGTATCCAAAACGTACCCAATTGTATGTTGCGTTTTTGGATCCGTTTTTCAGGCTCCAAAAGCGCACTCCATTGTTTCCTATGGGGATTTCACTTGCGTAAAACGCAAGTAGAAATGACATGTCAATTCTTAAAACGGATCCAAAAAACGCATTGAAAAGAAGCAAGTAAAAGTGCAGCAGTGATCACTCGTCTGAATGGAGATACGTGTTTTACATTGAAACCAATGTAAATCACACTGCACATTGTTAGATACGTTTTTTGGGTCCGAAAAAACGGATCTGAAAAACGTTGTGTGAACAAGCCCTAACAGTGTAAATTTGGTGTGCCCTCAAAATAACTCAGCACACAACCATCAATGTCTAAACCACTGGCAACAAAAGTGAGTAGCAAATAGTTTCCAATTTGACATTTTCCCTCCCTGGTGTCATGTGACTCGTTAGTGTTACAAGGTCTCAGGTGTGATTGGGGAGCAGGCTTGTTAAATTTGGTGTTATTGTATCACGCTCTCTCATACTGGTCACTGGAAGTTCAACATGGTACCTGATGCCAAAGAACTGTCTGAGGATCTGAAAAAAAGAATTGCTGCTCTACATAAAGATAGCCTACTCTATAAGGAGATTTCCAACACCCTGTAACTGAGCTGCAGCACGATGGCCAAGACCATACAGTGGTTAATCAAGACAAGTTCCTCTCAGAACAGGCCTCGCCATGGTCGACAAAATAATTTGAATGCACGTGCTCAGCGTCAAATCCAGAGAGTGTCTTTTCAAAATAGACGTATGATTACCGCCAGCATTGCTGCAGTGGTTTCAAGGGTGAGCGATCAACCTATCAGTGCTCAAACCATACACAGCACACTGCATCAAATCCTAAAGATGATCCACAAGAAAGACCGCAAACAGTTTGCTGAAGACAAGCAGACTAATTACATGAATTACTGGAACTATGTCCTGTGCTCTGATGAGACCAAGGTAAACTTATTTGGTTCAGATAGTGTCAAGCATGTGTGACAGCAACCAGGTGAGGAGTAGAAAAACAAGCAGGCTCAGACTGGCCCACAGGGGAATAGGGGAAACCCCTGGTGGGCCCCTGAGCATGGTAGACCTGGAGTTGTTTTTTAACTGCAAATACATCCTCAGAAGAGGCAAAAAAAGCAGAAAAAGAGAGGCATACAGCAAAAGGCAGCATATAGGAGGCAAGTGTAGTTATTTACAGTAGCTGTAGGATGGGCCCCTACTAAAGCCCAATCGTGGCCCCAAAGAAACGACTCAACTGATGGGCCCCAAGAACCAACTCCAACTGTGGGCCCTGGGAAAACCCAGCCCAAACACTAAAGGGACAAAGTTTTTTCCCAAACATTTTTGGTGGTAAGACTGTCAGGGTTTTGGGGGCTGCATGAGTGCTCCCAGCTGGGGGTAGCTAAAAGTTTCTTTTGGGGAACCATAAAGAAACTTGTCCCGTGCCCATACTGAAGAAAGCATGACCCCACCCTTTTCAAAAAACGGGAAACCCCGGGGGGCAATATTCCCAATTTTTTTTTTAAAAAACCCCCCAAACACACCCAAAAAAGGGACGATTACTGCATTAATAAAAAAAATTAGGGTAAAGGTGCGGGGAGGGCCCCAAGATGTCTTTCCACCTTTTGAGTATTGGGGGGCATCTTCAAAGGGAAGGTGGAGGAGTGCAAAATTTTCCAACATCCCACCACCCTCCATGAAAATTGTAATGGGAATGGAAGGGATTCCAAGTGGCGAAACCCTTGGGGAAGTTTCTAGTGAATTCCATTCCCGGGGGAAAATTTTAAGGCAGGTGGAAAATTAAGGGTGGCCACACAAAATTTTTTGGGCCCAAAAATTTGAAAATTTTCACTTGGGGATGTACTACTTTTTTTGGCCAATGGTTTAGACATTGTTTGGTTGTGTTTTGATTTAATTTTGGGGCACACCAAAATTTTTACACTGTTAAAACAAGCTTTCCCAGGGGAAATACTTTACATTAGTGTTGGCGATTTTTTCGACAAAGTTGAAACCCGGAAAGGTTTTTTTTAGGGTTTGATCGAAATTTTCAAAATCATGCAAATTTTTTGGGTTAAAATCTGTGCATCATCTTTTTAAGATCGCGCTTTTTCGGCGTTTCCCTGAAATTTTTGGCCCGGCCACCCAAATCAGTTTCCCGAAAAAGAGAGGGTGAGATGGGTGTGTGTGACACCCATAAACTGGGATGTTTTTGGTTGCGTTGGCGGGAAAAATCACATGCCCTCGTTTTACATAGAACACCCCTTCCCTGTTCAGCCTTAGTGTCTTCAGGTTCATAGGAATTTGGGGACGTGCGTTTTGCCTGGGGGCCCAAAAACATTTCCAGCAAAAATTAGTCTATTTCTGCACGAAAAACCCTTTACTATTAAAGTGTGATCCTTCCAATTTTTTTTAGATTGAGATTTGAAGATTTTATTTTGTTGGCTAGAAAATTTTTAAAGGGCAGCTTTCTCCCGGCTGTAAAGTCAGGGGGGTTGGCGGGGGTTTGGGGTGGGGGGGGGGGGGGGGCCCCGGGGCGAACACAGACAAGTCTTTTCAATAAAAAACACTGGATAAAGTTAAACCAAGATTGTGTAAAATTTCCCACTGAAATTCTTTATTATTAACGTTTGCTATTGAATATTTCCTGGTTTTTGGGGGCACCCTTGAAACTTATATTGGATACACTTAAATTTCTAGTAGTGCAGGGTTCTCCACTTTTTTTATCAGTATAAATTTGAGAGGTGTTCATTTTTTAAATTTTCCCCCTTTTCCACCTGTTTTGGTTATATCCCCCTTGCAGTTAAATTACAATCCAGCAAATTTGTAGTCAGCACGGGTTTTGGGTTGCCAAAAATCCCCATGTATCAATTAAAAACCCATAACAGTACGTGTTTTTTGGCTTTTGGCCCCCAGCTTTTTTTCATTGACCGAGCACCCACGAAAATTTAAAACAGCAATTTATAGTCCCCAAAGGTAAATTTGGGAAAGGTGCAAAAAAATACCTTTGTATTATAGGGAAAAATAAACGATACGTGTTTTTTGATTTTTGCGCCCCCAGTTTGTTCATTGCCCTCAGATCCACGAAAATTTTAAAAACCCAGCAATTCTATGTCCCCCACAAGTGAATTAAAAAAGGTGAAAAAAATACCTTTGTATTATCGAAAAACTTTACGGGTAGGGGGTTTTTTTGGGACTTTTGGCCCCCAGCTTTTTCCCCATTGAAAAAAGCTTCCACGTAAATTTAAAAAAAGCAATTTTTAGTAAACCACAGGTGAATTGAAAGGTGAAAAAAAACCCGGGGGTATTATACGAAAACTTTAACGATACGGGTTTTTTTGATTTTGCGCACCCGGGTTTGTTCATTGACGCACCCTTCCCACTTTAAATTTTTTAAAACAGCAATTCTATGGGAAACCACAGGTGAATTTGAAAGGTGAAAAAAATCCCGTGTATTATACAAAAAATTAACAGATAGTTTTTTTTGATTTTGCGAAACCCGTTTTGTTCTTTGCGCGCCCCCCTTTTAAATCTTAAAACAGCAATTTTGTCCCCACAGGTAAATTAAAAAGGTGCAAAAAAATACCGTGTTTTTTTGCAAAAAACATAACGTTACGTGTTTTTTGCTTTTCCCGCCCCCCCGCTTTGTTCATTGAGGGCAGCTTCCACGAAAATTCTTAAAAACAGCAATTCTTTATTAACCACAGGTGAATTGAAAGGTGCAAAAAAAAACGTGTATTATATAAAAAAATAACGGGAAAAGTTTTTTTTTGATTTTGCCCAGTTCAGTTTTGGTAATAGACCCCTTTTCCCTTTAAATTTGTTTTCCAAAGAAATTTTTGTTTTGATTAGAGGGATTTGAGAATAGCTTTTGGATTTGCCTTTCTTTTAATAAGAGATTTTCCCAAAAACTTTTCCCAAAAACCTTCTCAAATTTTTTTATTTGGAACTTTGGGCAAAATGAAAGGGGGGAAAGCGGAAAAAGGGGGGGGTTTGGGCAAAAGGGAGTAGAGGTAGTGAAAGGGGTGCCCCTTTTCCCAGTGCTGGGGGAAAAAAAAGCATGCCAGCTGATGTCAGTTGCGGGGCCCGTGGGGCCTGTCATCGCTGGGGTCAGACCCCTGGGGTTTTAAGTAACAAAACATCGTCGCCAATCTGTCCTTCAGGGTTAATCCCAACTGCACCCAAAGAAATCTTCCCTTCCTCGTCCCCCAGTACGGGCCCACAATGTCTTTCATCAAAATCATCAGCTTTCCCCCAAACAGGGAACCCACCCCCAAAGTCAATCGTTTTTACCACCATGGGGAAATAATCCATTGTCTGAAGACCCCCTTTGATGACAAAAGGCGGTTTGGGGTCAAAAGGGCATTTTAAAAAGATCAAGAGGAGTTTTAGCCCTGCTCTAGCCCAGTTACTGATGCCATCAGAGGGGGGGTAAAGGAAGCCGGTCAATCGGCAAAAATCCCGGGCGGTCGGAAAAGGCCTTGCAGTGCCCCTTGCTTGTAGCCCCGGCGGGTTTTCTGGATCCCAGAAAGTCAAAAAGATTTAAGGGTCACCTGTTTTGAGGGATGATGATGATGAGACGCCCATTGGGGAAATCCATCCTGGTTTTTTCCCCGCAGAATTTGTTTTGCGAGCCCCCTTTTCATCAGGGGACGAGGGGGAAAAAACGTTGGGGTGGGGTCAATAGGGGGTCCCCCCACAAAAAGGGGAGGGGGTCGCGAAGTCCGCTGATATGTTTCCCGCGGGCCCACGGCCCAGCGAAAACCCCGCCCCTCGTTATCGGTCAAAAAGGCCCCAAGGCCCTCTAACAGTGGGGGCCTTTTTGAGCAACCCCTCTGATTCCCCCCAGCGATGTAAAATATGCCCCCTTTTTCCCTTTAAAAGCATAAGTAGAGGCAAGAACCTTAAGGGGTTTAAAACCACCCCCAAAACCTGTCTAGTCACATGCAGCAAATGCTTGATTTGGGAAATGGAGGGAAAAAAACCTTGGCCAAAAAGGCCGGGCCGACGCCGGGGCCTCCAACCACTGTCACCCCCCTCTTTTCCCCCGCCTCCTCCTCCTCCGCCACCCCCAAGCGTTCCTAGTCCCCAAAGTCTTCGGGAGTAATGTCGGGGGATCAGCCTCCGTTCGGGCCCCCAAACCGTCCCCCCGGATTTCCACCAGCCCCAACCAGAGACCCATCCTCCCCCTTCTCTTCCGCCGTTTGACAAACCTGAAACGCCTTTTACAGGGGCCAGTCTAGCAGCCAGCCTTCTGTCTTCCGGGTTTTGGGGAAAGCAGAAGAAAACCCCTTTAAAACCCAAACCATCCCAAAGCCCAAACCCCTAAAATGTCGGAAATTGCCAGGCTTTTCCCTTGGAAAGGTTGTTTTCCCTTTTCTGGGGGGAACAGAGGGGTTTTCTGCCACGTAAATGGCCCCCCCTTCCCCCCAAAAAGCAGTTTCCCGGGGGCGGCATTTTTTTCCCAAAAAAAGGCCGTCCCTGCCCGGGCCCAGCCCGTGTCTTCTACAAATTTCAAGCGCTTTTTCTGCATCTGGGGCCGGGAAAAAGTCCATCTAAACCCCCAACACATGGACAGAAAGCAGGGGCCAAGGCCGCTTTTTTCTCTGGGGACAGCTAGGGGTGAGTTTGGGTTGGATGTCTCTGGGGGTGAGGGTGGCTCTCAAGGCTCGGGGCAGGGCTCTTCAAAATCGCAGGGATGGTGCGGGGCTTTTTCCCCCCAAAGGCCCTCTGGTGGCTTTACGTTTCCCAAAAAGACACCAGGCCCTGTTGAAATTTAAACTGCCTTGGAGACCGTCCACACACAGGTCAGGAGCTGTGGACGGCTTCCGCCCAAAGAGGAACCCAGGCTGGTGGGTGACAAAACCCTTTTGCCCGGCAAGGTGGGTGCGATAACGGGCGAAATTGGGTGGCCGCCTTAAGATCGGGAGGTGGAGCACATCCCTTGCCTGGCCCATGTATGAAAACCCGGGCGTCCAGAAAAATTTTTAAAGAGGGTACCCGGGGGGTTGGGGTTTCCTGCTGAAGAAAAGGGTCGAGGTTGAGTTGCACTTTTCCCCCGTTCGCCAAAAAACCCCGGGTTTTTTTTCCCGCCCGGCCCGCGTTTGCAGCGTAGCCCGGGGGTCCCCCTAACCGTCTCAAATTTTTGACGGTTTGGAAAACGTGGAATTCCACCCTCCACATGGCTCCAGCGATTGTGGCAGGGAGCGCAATGCCTTTTGCAGTACGAAGGACACATGGGCCCGCAAAGCAGCGGTGGGAAACCCCCGGGATGTTGAGCCAAAGAGAGTGGAGGGAGGTGAAAGAGCTCTGCAAACCCTCCTTTTCCCGTTTTGAAGAAACCAAAAATTTTGGGATTGGGGGGCGGGGGGGGGGTTTTCCCCAAATTATTCGGCCTTCCTTTTTTGCATTGTGGTGATTTAGTTCTGGAAATGATCGTTGGCACTCTGAAACATCAGGTCCCCTTTAGCGCGGAGGAGGAGACAGACCCCAGATGCAAAACGGAGCCTTTCTTCCTTCAAATCCCCCAAGGCCCCACCCGTTTTTCAATTTTTTCGGTCTTTTTAGGGAGTGGGTTTAGGGTTTCCAAAAGCTAGTGCAAGGGGGAAACCCCAGCTCTCAGGGTGATATCTGAGGAAAATCAGGGCTTGTTTGAAGCTTGGGGCCGGAGGAAGCGGAGGAGGAAAAGGGGGAGGAGGAGGGATTCCAGACACCGACGTCCCCGCCCTTTAAAGAGGTTGGCCGGGGAATTTGAGGGCAGGTTTAGGAAGTTTAGTTTGCTAGTGCCCCTCAAACCAGAGGCTTGGGAAATTTAAGGTCCAAACTCTCAATGAGTGCTTGGATGCTCCCCCTTTCCTCAAAATGATCCTCGCATTAAGGGCCCTAAAATGAACAAAAAGTTATTGGGTTTGGGCCCCCCTCCTGGGGTTCCCCCCGGGACAAAAAAAAAAATCAAAAACTTTCCCTTTCCCCCCACCCCAAAAAAGAGTTAAAATTTCGGAAATTTGGGGAAAATTGCTGATTTTATCAACTGGAAGGGGCATTGTTGCGTTTGCTTTGTTCTTCAAATGGGCACGGTGGAATAAGCCAGCGCCCTTTTAAAAGTAGTAGAGTGCCCAAATAGGTTGGGCAGCAGGGAAACAGGCAAAGGTGGCAGAAACCCAATGGGGGACCTCTGGAATCTTTATTTTCCCCCTCACCAACGCATGCACTGCAGGCCACAGATACAAACCCAGAGCCAGTTTTGATCATGGGGCACGACTATCCCGCCAAACCCCCGATGTTTTTTTATGGTTTTTGGAAACCCCAAAAGACTTCTGGGTATCCAAAAAGGAAGGGAAAGGCCGAGTGGCTGCCACCCATTTTGAGGTGTTGTTTCCTTTCCACGCCAGGGGTCTTATCTGAGGGAAACCCTTTAGCACAGCTGGGGGGGAGTCATTAAAAGACAAAAAGCATCCCGGGTTTCCCCAAGATTAAAGTGGTCGTTTTTTACTTTATCAAGATGAACAGGCAGGGTTCTGATGATGTTTTTGGCCCCCTTTGCCGAGGTCAAAGGGTTTGTTGCTGGTTTTACTTCACATTCCTCTCCAAAAAAGAAAATGGTCCTCTTGAAAAAATTATTTTTAAAATGACATTTCTTCCTGCAAATTTTTTTTCTCAAAATTCCCCAAACCCGTTCATTTTGCTGGTTTTTTTCTGTGAGGAGACTAAAAGACACCAAGGTTTATTTCCAAAACTTTTTCCATTTAATCCTTCATCTTTAGAATTTTTTTACATTGTTTTTTTTAATGGTTTTGGGGGTCATGTTGGGCCCCACAATTTTTTTTCGGGCTGGAAGAAAAATTTTTTTAAAATTTTTTTGGGGGGCATGGGTTTCTGTGAGGGAAAAAGCAAAAATCCTTTGGGCCTTTGGAACAGGAAAAATTTGGTTCTAAGTGGGATTTCTCCTTCCAAATTTTTTTCGTGGCCCGGAAGTCATAAATTTTTTAATTTTTTGGGGTCATGTTTTCTGTGAGAATAAAAGCAATTTTAAAATTTTGGGCCTTTTGGAAAAAGGAAAAGTGGCTTTAAGTGGCATTTTCCTTTTACCCAAATTTTTTTTCAGTGGCCCGAGAAGTCATTTTTATAATTTTTTGGGTCATGCTGCTTTTAAATGCAGCAAAACTAAGGTTTCCTTTTTTAAAAAAAAGTTGTTTTAATAGAAATTTGTTCTTCAAAAATTGTCAAAAGTGGCCCTGGGTCATGTTTTGAATTTTTGGGGGCATTTTGCGTGAAATGCCGCTATTTCTACAGGGCCCATTCTAAAAAAAATTTTTTTTTCTAACGGGCATTTGTTCTTCCAATTGTCCAAAAATGGTCAAAGGGGCATGGGTTTGGAAATTTTTTTAGGCATTTTGCTGTGACATGCAGTATTCTACCGGTTTTTCTAAAAAATGTTGTTTTTTAAAGAATTTGCTCTTAACCCAAAGGTTTAAAAGTGGCTCAAGGGTGTGGTGTGTCAGAAAAAGGAATAGGTAGGACCTTTTTAATGGACACATATTGCAAAATGGGCTTGTTTTTTTCAAGATCTTTTAAAAAAAGTATCAATTTCCCCTTTATTTAGACAACCCCTTTAAAACAATTAAAAAAGAGGAAACCCCAAAAACCTGGGGATTTTAAACGATTTTTAAAATGTTTTTTTCTAGAATTAAAGTACTAAAAACTTGCATGTACAAAAAAGCTGTTAAAAAAATCCTCGAATTGGACAAGGGAGGTACAGGAAAACTTGACCAATGTGGTTTTTCAGAGGACTGGGTATGGGGGCAGGAAAGGGGAAAAAGCTAAGAAGGCCCCTTTCCCCCAGCCCCGTTGAGTAAAATGAAAAAAAGAAAGCCAAGATAAAAGGGAAACCCGGGGTGTTTAAAAGGACGTTAAACCACCAGTTTTCCAAATGAAGCTCAAAATTTGGGCCACATCATACGGAGGGGCAAGGTTTCCCAGGGATTGACTGTGTACTGAGGAAGGTGGGGTTTCACACTTTCCCCTTCCGGGAAATCCCGCTTCGCACGACAGTTTTCGTTTCTGGTCTTAGGGCTTTTTTAAACCCGCGTTTTTAAAAGATGACGGACGCCAGCCCGGGCTTAAAAACACCCCCCTGTAACTCCGGGGGCCCGGGCATGCTGTGGGGGAAAGGGCAAAGGGATAGTCAAAGTCCCGTGAAACTAAAAAAGGTGGTTGAAAGAATCCTTTTTCCCCGGGACTTTTTAAATGTGGGGGTCATGCAGGTTTGGGGTCATGCTGTGGGGCCCAGGACAGGTATGTCAATGTCCAGTGAAACTAAAAAGGTGGTTGAAAGACTCCCTTTTCCGGCCCCTTTTTAAATGTGGGGGTTTAGCAGGTTTGGGGCTCATGCTTTTGGGCCAGGCCAGTAAAAAAAAGGGTTTAAAAATTTTTTCCCGGAAAAAAAAATGGGTTTGGGGTTGGGAAAAAGGCCGGGGCCCTTTTTCCCGGCACTTTTTAAATTTGGGGGGCAGCAGGTTTGGGGGCTCATGCTTTGGGGGGTTTTTCCCGGAAAAAAAGGGGTTTATTTTCCCAAAGGGGTTCAGGGTTTCAAGGAAGGGAATTTAAAGGTTCAAAATTTTTTTAAAATTTTTGCCCTTTTTGGCACTTTTTAATTTGTGGGGTGATGGGAGGTTTAAGGGTTTATGCTGGGGTACAAGACAGGGGTAGTGAATGGTTGGGGTTTTTTTTTTTTTTTGTGGCTTTTTAACCTAAGTTTTGTTGCCTTAAAATGTAAACAGTATTCCCCCTTTTTTACGGGTTTTTGGATGTTAATTCCAGCTTCTCCAGCCCTGTTTGGGTGTAAGAATGAAGGTGTTGTTGCTCCCCCATAGACTTTAATGGTCATCGCTCATAATCGACTGCTCACTATCGAAAAACCTTATCGATGGTGGCCGACTATCGACTATCGCCCGATGTCGATAGCCAACGTAATCGCTCAACACTACTTTACATTGTATCAAAGTGTCATATCGTCAGTGTTGTCTCATGAAAAGAAATAATACAATATTTACAAACTTGTGAGGGGTGTACTCACTTTTGTGAGTCACTATATACTACTGTCAATATTTCTTGGGACTAGGAAATAACTAACACCAGGACATTATGCACCTGAGTTTTTTATGCGTTTTTCGGATGCATTTTTTGTGCAAAAAGGTACAGCATATAATGCTGTACCTTTCTGCACAAAAAAATATCCCAAAAATGCATCAAAAACACACCAAAAAAACGCAGTGTGAAAGCACCCTAAAGTAAATCTCTTCAATCATCCTGTATCCTCTTAGTGCACGGCGTAACTGCACATCATGCAGTAAGGGAGTTTGGAGTGGGTGTAAAATGGACTTAGGATGGGTGCTGACGTTATTTACAGCTGAAATCACCATAATCAGCAGACCATTTAACCACTTAGATGCCATGGTAAACTCAGTCATTGAAATTGTTAAAAAATTGTGCAGCGGTCTATTCTGCTTTAAATCTCCTCCCTGCAACATGATTGTGGGGTGCCAAACAGTTGTCATGGATGGCAGCTGGGGTCCTAATAAAGGTCCCTAGGCTTGCTATCTTACCACTCCAACTACACCCTGCCTCAGAGTGATCATTGTACATTATTGTGCAATACATTGCAGAACAGTGTCTAGGCGACTGCGCCACTCTAGTGGTACCAAAGGGGACTGAACATCTACATGTAAAAAAAGGGTTTAAAATATAAAGAAGTATTAAACGTTTAAAAGTATAATTAAATGAAAATTAACATTTTGGGCCTTAGGAAAAGACACTAAAAACGCCGCAGTAGAGGTGGCTTGTATGCTTCGTAATCATGAGAAGCCTCAACTTTAATATCGTCATAATAAGCGTTGGCTCGAGTTTGCAAAAAATCATGAAAAGTAGACAGTACAAGATTGGAAACCGGTGATTTGGAGCAATGAAATGAAAGTCAACAGACCGGGCTATGATGGTTGCAAATGGGTCTGGAGGAATCAAGGGAAAAGGAGGCTAATGGATCGAGAACTTGAAGGAGCTGTCAAGTTCGGTGGAAGAAGCCTGATGACATGGGGCTGTTTCCCAGCCAAAGATGTTAGATACTTGAAAAGGATTGACGGTGGTCTCAATGCTGAGATTTGAATGCTATTTGTCAAGAGTTTCAAAGAAATGGTTCAATAAGAATGAAGTAGAATTGCTGAATTCACCCCCAAAGTCACCAGACCTCAACCCAATCAAATTACTTGTGAGTAGAGTTGAAGAAAAAGCAATAAGGTACAATTCACATCATGTTTATTGCCCCTTTTATGGTGTGCATTGCTACATTGTGAAAAATGTATCCTGTTGGATAGCACAGCGGATCGTGACAAGGCCATAGATATCTATAGGACAAATGTAGTCGGAAATAGACTTGTGCACTATTTCACAAATCTAATATGAATATAATTGCTATTGAACATTTTTCTGCCTTCTAGCAGATATGTTTTTTATTTTTTTGACATAGCCAAATGAGGGCTTGTTTTTTGTGGGAGGGTTTGTACTTTTTAATAGTACCATTAAAGTCCCATTCACATCACATTTTTGTACATGTTTGTGGTATCTGTCGGAGAACATAAACAATGTATCTCACCAAAAACTACAGTACAGTCGGGCCATGACAAGGATCCATAAAGAACCATAGGGCTAATGTAGACCATGCTTTTGTGTCAGATGCACAAAGATGTTTAGGAAATAGCCAAGATTAATCCAAATAATTGTTAGTCACTGCTGTAAAACTGTCCACAGCTTGAATAGGAAATGGGAGTCTGAAGTTGGCTGTGAAGAGCAGACTCTGTTAAACAGCCAGATGGGAAAACCCCTTTAAGTGTGTGCATTTGTTATTAGAGTCACCATCCTGAGACAGGCAATCTACTAATATATGTATTAGTATCTTTAATGAGTGAATATTCGCACATGTGTAGTTGTCCCCTTTCATGATGTATTTTTAAGCTATCTTTGGGGATCGGACCTTCTGTATAATTGCTGCATGCGCCATTCTACCACTTTGTGCGTTACTGACTAATCTATTGCCTCAGATATCCTGCTGTATCATCAGCAATAGTTGATCACTATTATGTGGCAACTTAGCATATATCCCCCTTTTGAATATTTTTTATGCTCTTTTGCTATAGTTCCTCTGAAGAACTGCTTTCTGATTTAGCAGCAGGGAAACACATAAGGTTGTTGTGTTTTCGATGGAGTACAGGAATCTATAAGGCTAGCCTTCAGGGTAGTTACCAATCCTTTTAGGTAGGGATTTATAGCGTGATGTCACAGATAATTATTTTTTTTACAACAACCATTTTCCTAATTTTGGGCTACTGTTTGGAACATTATGTTTAAAGAAGAATTCATATCTCTTGAATAATCATGAACATTCATTAAATCGTGTCAGAAGATCGCATGAGCTTTCAAAGAGTCCTTGTTCTTTTTTATTCCCTTAGAGGCTGGGTCCCTATTATGTGTAGTTTTTGATATTGAACTTATTGTATTGATGTTTCTATATGATGGATTAACTTTATCATTAGATTCCATTGCAAGTTCCATATTTTTCTGTTAAGTTTTAGCCTACTGAAAAATATGTTTGGTATGTTTTTGGTATGGGCTAAACCCTTTTCCCTTATTTACCCCAAAAACATTTTCTTTTTTGGGATAGGGCACAAAAAAGGTTTGTCTATGTTGACCCTATGGATCTCTATCAAAAAAGGTCTACATCCAAAAATATTTTAAAATATTTTACTTTTTTAAGCAATACAAAGTACATGTTTAAAAAGAATAAAAAAATGGGAAAAGGAATACCAGAAGTATGACAACAACCCTCACCATCTATATTGAATGAAATCCAATAAGAAGAAAGGTATCCCCATGATTATACATATATTATCATTAAAAGTAACACATATTCAATTATGCAAAAAAAAAGTATATACCCAAACCCTTTTTTGGAAAACGTTTAAAAAACAATAAAGGGAAAACCCAAAAGGGGGTGATTGGGAAGGGGAAATCACTCACCCCAACGGGCGTTTTGCGTTCGCCCTTTGTTTTGGGGGATAACTTACATTCCCCAACAACCTGGGGATTTTTAAAAACAATGGCCACAAGGAAAAACCCCCTCCTTTTTAAAACACCCTTTTCCAAATTCATAATCAATTTTAAAAAAAAAAATTTAAATTACACCCAAATTTAAAATAAAACCCAAAGGGAAAATACCCCACAACCCCCATGTGTCCCGGGAAATTACAAAACCCCGGGCAAATCCCCCACGTGCCCCGGGACAAACATGCAAAAGGGGAAACCCAGAAAATAAGAGCGCTTAGAAATAACACTGCGCATGCGCGAGCAAACCACGCCCTGCCCAAACAAAACAAAAAGGGAAGCCCC
>JAODAL010066786.1:0-17604 GCA_025379985.1 Phyllomedusa bahiana
AAGCTGATAAGAATCGCCAACAGATTGAGCTAAAGAGGGTTACAAAGTTTTGGTTTTGGGGAGCCAAATAAATATGCATAAATATGCTGCCACATTTTTCAGTTTTTCACAAACACTTGCTGCTTTGTGTTGTTCACATCTCATAAATAAAAAAACACTACAATTTAAGTTTGTGGCTGTAATGTTTAATAATAAGGAGCAGTTCAAGGGGCAAAGACTTTTGCAACCCACTGTATTAGCATAAAATAAACTTTCAGGTTGTACATTTTGTGATGGTTCAATATTTTCCAATCTGAGGCCTATTAATATATGAAAACATTTTAAATACACTTTCCTCACGGCTAATGAGCAAGCAGACAAGTACCCCTAATACTATTTTTATTATGACTAACAAATGATGAGTGATAAGTTCGATCATCTTGCAGCAGAGAGTAGAAGCACTTAATGGAAATATTAGCCTTCACATTTACTAATGATGCTTGTAATGCCTGGCACAAGGGGTGAAGTGGACTTGAAGTGTTTTCAGATTATTTGTTGTGCATGGTTACAAAAATGAGCAACTAGATTATAGACTAAACTGAAAAATTAATTTTTTTTTGCCACTACCTACTGTTCAATAAACTGCACTGAAGTGTTGTACAATTCTCTTTTGTTTAAGTACCCTATTTTCATGTCATTATTTTCTATGACTCTCTAGAAAATATGAGACAATGTAACAACATTTAGGAAGGCAGTGGGTGCAGTGGTTCAATACTAATTTTAATGTCTAAACTCCATGTTACACTTGGTTATAGCATAGAAAAATGTAGTCAAAATGATGTTTATGTCTGATTTACCTGAATTTACAACTACAATTATATATATACTACAACTATATACAGTTGAAACCAGACATTTATATACAATATATAAAAAGACAGATATGCATGTTTTTCTCACTATCTGATATACATAGGTGCTCTTCCTAAGGAGAGATCTTCCCTATCTGATATGAAATCAGAATAAACCTTACCTGTTTTAGGTTAGTTAGGATTACCAAAATTATTTAAATTTGCCAAATGCCAGAATAATGAGAGAGAGAATTTTTAAGGCATTTTTATTACTTTCAAAAAAAGTCAAAAGTTTACATACATTTAATTAGTAGTTGGTAGCATTGCCCTTAAATTTTATTTCTTGGGTCAAACGTTTTGGATATTCTTCCAAAGCTTCTCACAATAGCTGGTAGGAAGTTTGGCCCATTCCTCCCAAAAGAACTGGTGTAACTGAGCCATGTTTGTAGGTCACCTTGCTCGCACCTGCCTTTTCAGCTTTCCCCATACATTTTCAATAGGATTGAGATCAGGACTGTGTGATGACCACTCCAAAACATTGACTTGGTTATCAAACCACTTTGTAACCAGTTTGGCAGTATGCTTCGGGTCATTGTCCATTTGGAAGACCCATTTATGCCCAAGCTTTAACTTCCTGGCTGATGTCTTAAGATGTTACTTCAGTATTACAACATAATCTTCTTTCCTCATGATGCCACCTGTTTTCTGAAGTGCACCAGTCCCTTCTGCAGCAAAACAACCCCACAACATGATGCTGCCACCCCCGTTGGGATGGTGTTCTTAGGCTTCCAAGCTTCTCCCTTTTTCCTCCAAACGAAACAATGGTCATTATGGCCAAACAGTTTCGTCAGACCCACAGGACATGTCTCCAAAAATGTAGGTCTTTGTTCCTTTGTGCATCTTTTGACTTTGGCTTTTATATGTTTCTTTTGGAGTAATGGCTTCTTCCTGGCAGAGAGGCCTTTCAGCCCATGTTGATACAGTACTCGTTTCACTGTGGATAAAGACAGTCTTACCAGCTTCCACCAGATTTTCACAAGGTCTTTTGCTTTGTTTTCTTGGGTTGATATGGACATGTCAGACCAAAGCACGTTCATCTCTGAGACACAGAACCTGTCTCCTTCCTGAGCAGTATGATGGCTGGACATTCCATCTGTTTTACTTGTGTATAATTGTTTATACAGATGAAGGAGGCACCTCAGGTATCTGGAAATTGCACCCAAGGATGATCCAAGACTTGCAAGTCGACAGTTCTTTTCCTGATATCTTGGCTGATTTCTTTAGACTTTCCCATGATGTTACACACAGAAGCAGTGTGTTTCTGGTGTGCATTAAAAAACATCCTCAGTTGTGTCTAATTAATCAGATGTTGCAATAAACCCTGTCAGAAGCTTCCAAAGACATTACATCATATATGGGCTAGAAATCCTAGTGTATGTAAACTTTTGACTTTGCAGAAAGGTAATAAAAATGCTTTAAAAAATTCTATCTCTGTCATTATTCTGGCCTTTGGCAAATATAATAAATTTGGTAACCCTAATTGACCTAAAAAGGGTAAGGTATATTCGGGACTTCATGTGAATAGTGAAAAAAACCCTGCAGATGTGTCTTCTTATTTAGTGTATGTAAACTTCTGGTTTCAATGTATATATGTTGTTTCTCAAATAGGTAATTTATACCCCTCACATTTTTGTAAGTATTGTATTTTATCTTTTAATGGGAAAAATACTAAAGATATGACACTTTGATGAATGTAAAGTAGTCATTATACAGCTTGTATAACAATATAATTTGTTGTGCCCTCAAGTAACTCACCACACAGCCAAAAAATGAGTTATACCCATTAGTGAAAATACACCAAATTTTTTCCAATTTGCCATTTTCCCTCTCACACTCTGTCAAACTGGTCACTGGAAGTTCAACATGGCATCTCATGGTAAAAAAACTGCCTGAAGATCTGATAAAAAGAATTGTTGCTCTACATAAAGATGGCCCATTGCTATAAGAAGATTGCCAACACCCTGAAACTGAGCTGCAACATGGTGGCCAAGACCATACAGCAGTTTAACAAGACAGGTTCCACTCAGAACAGGCTTTGCAATGGTCGACCAAAGAGTTAAGCGCACATGCTCAGCATAACCTTCAGATATTGTCTTTTCGAAAAAAATGTATCAGTGCTGGCAGCATTGCTGCACAGGTCTAAGGGGAGGGGGGGGAAGGCCGGGAGGGCGTCAGTCTGTCAGTGCTCAGACCATAAGCCGCACATTGTATCAAATTGGTCTGCATGGCTGCCATCCCAAAAGGAAGCCTCTTCTAAAAATGATGCACAAGAAAGCCACAAACAGTTTACTGAAGGTAAGCAAACTAACTACATGGACTACTGGAACCATGTTCTGTGATCTGATGAGACCAAGATAAACCAATTTGATTCAGATGATGTTAAGCAGGAACCAGATGAGGAGTACAAACAAGAGTGTGTCTTGCCTAAAGTCAAGCATGGTGGTGGGAGTATCATGGCTTGGCCCTGCATGAGTGCTTCCGGCTGTGGGGAGCTACAGTTCATTGAGGGAACCATGAATGCGAACATGTACTGTGACATACTGAAGCAAAGCCTGATATCCTCCCTTTGGAAACGGGCCATAGGGCAGTATTCGAACATGAAACGACCCCAAACACATCTCCACCTTTCTACCTTGCTTAAGAATATGAGGGTAAAGGTACTGGACTGGCCAAGTATGTCTGCAGACCTAAACTCTATTGACATTGTGGAGCATCCTCAAAGGGAAAGGGTTGGAGGAGCGCAAGGTGTCTAACATCCACCAGTTCCATTATGTCGTCATTGAGGAGTGGAAGAGGATTCCGAGGCCCCGGAATGGCGATCGGTGGACAAATTTTTTATAGCACTGGGATAGATTTATGATGACCCCAACCGGGAAGCTTTAGCTGAAACCCATCTCCTGTCCATCCAGCAGGGTCACCGCTCGGCTGAGAATTATTGCTCTGAGTTCCGCCAATGGAGTTCAGTAATTGGGTGGCCTAACCAACCCCTCAAAACCCTCTTTAGACAAGGGCTGTCCGAGGCAGTGAAGGATGCTATGGTCAGCCATTCTATTCCAGAGACTTTAGGAGACTTTATGACTTTGGCTATATCTATTGCCCGGGAGGTTGAGGGAGAGAGCAGGGAAAAGATTGGGGGGGGGTCCACTGGGCAGTTCAGGGCTGACTCTCCTGTCCAACCTTTCTCTGCTGGTTCTGCTACTTCTCCTCCACTACCTTCACCATCTCCCGCTTGGGGTTCAGGAGAGGAACCTATGGTATTGGGCTCCACATCGGCAGCTATCAGAAGGAAACATTGGGTGGAAAATGCGTGGTGTTTCTACTGTGGAGAGTCCGGTCATGTCCTAAGGAGCTGCCACACCAGGCCAAAGTCCCCGTGGGAAAGCAACAAACACCTGAAGAACGTCAGGAAGGATAACTCAGGCGTACAGGTACCCCCTAACTTGGGTAACAAGCTTTCCTTGCCGGTAACCCTAATCTTCGGGGTCAAGAGTTTTGCTTGCTATGCCCTGATCGATTCGGGTCTGCCGTTAATTTTATTAGCATGGCGGTGGCTAAAGCCTCAGGGTTAGAACTAATTCCGCTATGTTCTCCCTTTTCGGTTTCAGGCGCAGATTCTACCCCCTAATGGAGGGAAGGATAAAATACCGAACTGCTGAAATAAGCCTGAATGTTGGATGTTTGCATTTTGAACTGTCTTTCTTTGTCATGGAGGGACTTACCATGGACATTATTCTAGGGTTACCCTGGTTACGCTTCCATAATCCAGTGTTTGACTGGAGGACTGCTGAGTTGATAAAATGGGGGAACTCATGTGGTGATAATTTGAAAACTGTAAGTCTTTGGTATGCTCTATAAACGATAACCATTCCATTCCTAATTTTGTCTCTGATTTCAAAGACGTCTTTGATGAGACAGTTGCGGACACTCTTCCACCACATCGGCCTTATGACTGTGCTATAGATCTCGTTCCAGGGGCAAAGTTGCCTAGGGGTCGTAATTTTAACTTATCTACCCCGGAACGAGAATCTATGCATCAATATATTAAGGAGAGCCTGGAAAAAGGTCACATACGACCGTCTATCTCGCCGGTAGGAGCTGGGTTTTTCTTTGTCAAGAAAAAAGATGGAGGCCTCCGTCCTTGTATTGACTATAGGGAGCGCAATAAAATAACAATAAAAGACCAGCATCCACTTCCTCTGATCCCGGATCTTCTTAATCAGGTTGTGGGCGCCCAATGGTTTTCCAAAGTCGACCTTCGGTGGGCGTACAACCTGATTCGAATCAGAGAAGGGGACGAATGGAAGACAGCCTTTAATGCCCCTGAGAGGCATTTCGAATACTTAGTCAGGCCTTTCGGTCTTTGTAATGCACCTGCCGTCTTCCAACGATTTGTTAATGACATTTTCAGGGACCTTCTAGGTCGTTTTGTTATTGTGTACCTAGATGACATCCTCATATTTTCCCCGAATTACGATAACCATCGAGATCATGTCAGGGAGGTCCTCTCCAGGTTAAGTCAGAATCAACTATGCGCCACATTGTCTAATTGTTTGTTCGGAGTCCAGGAGATAGGGTTCCTGGGGTACATACTGAGTCCCAATTCTATAAGTATGGATTCACAAAAGGTTTCTGCCATCACTGAGTGGGTACGGCCTACCACCTTAAAAGATATCCAAAGTTTTTTAGGTTTTGCTAACTATTATCGCAAATTTATTAAGAATTTTTCCCTGATTGTTAAACCCCTTACTGACCTTACTAAGAAAGGGAGTGACCCCACCTCCTGGGCACCAGAAGCCGAGCAAGCATTTGTTACTCTGAAAAAATGTTTTTCATCCACACCTGTCTTGGTCCACCCTGACCCAGAACAACCCTTTGTTGTGGAGGTAGATGCAGCCGAAACAGGTGTAGGGGCCGTCCTGTCTCAAGGGACTGAACCTTATACCAACCTCAGACCCATCGCCTTCTTCTCCAGAAAATTCTCTACCGCTGATATTAACTATGATATTGGTAACAGGGAATTGCTAGCCATTAAATGGGCTTTCGAAGAGTGGAGAGGTCATGTTGTGAGAGGTCAGCCTCTGCATACCAAGACCAGTGATGAGGACAGCAGTGACGATGAAACACAAATAGATGATGATGTAGCCGACCGCACTTGGGAGCCGGGTGAGGCAAGGGCTTCATCATCGTCAGGAGAAGAGGGCATCAGCTTGCGCGTCAGGCAGCGGCGCAGCCATAAAGTGGGTTGTGTGGCCGTGAGTCAGCAGGGTAGCAGCAGTGTGAGGTTGGGAGTCAAGCGGCCACGGGGTAAAAAACCCACTTCGCAGGTCCAAGAAAGTAGCGGCACAGGGGCTCAGCGAGGCAGTGGCGGCAGTAGTCACTCAGTGGGGAGCGTTGGCGGTAAAATCCGATACTCGGCGGTGTGGCAGTTCTTTGCTAAGACACCGGAGGAGCCGAATATGGGTATATGTAGAATCTGTGGGCAGAAAGTGAAGCGTGGCCAGGGAGCTAATGTTGGCACCACGGCCCTGCGTCAACACATGCAGCGTCACCATCCAGTGGCCTGGGAGAAATGTGGCTCAGATGTGGTGGTCCAGCCTGCCGCCGCAGCAACAGCAGCAGCAGCGCCCAGGGGCACGCATGCCACGGCAGCCCGTCAAGGCTCCACCACCTCTGCGGAAGGGAACTGTTTCTCTTTGACATCATCTCCCGGTCCAGATGCTCCTGCTCCTCGCTTACCATGGCGCCAGCAGTCATTCAGCGAGGCGATTGCAAAGAGACAACAGATGCATCCAACCATCCTAAGGTGCAGAAGCTGACCGTGCTCCTGTCCAAGTTGTTGGTACTGCAGTCCCTCCCTTTCCAAATGGTGGACTCTGCACCATTCAGAGAACTAATGGCTTGTGCCGAGCCGAGATGGAGAGTTCCAAGCCGTAATTTCTTTTCCAAAAAGGCAGTACCAGCACTTCATAAATATGTAGAACAGAAGGTGGGCCAGTCCTTGAGCTTATCGGTTTGTTCCAAGGTGCACGGCAGCGCGGACGTCTGGAGCTGTAACTATGGTCAGGGCCAGTACATGTCCTTTACGGCCCACTGGGTGAATGTGCTTCCTGCCCAGGCACACCAACAACTTGGACAGGAGACGCCGCTTTCTCCTCCACGTTGTCAAACTGCGGCTCCTGCGCCAATGTCCGCCTCCTCCTCCTCCTCCTCCACCACCATCTCAGCCTCCACAAGTGCTGCTCCATCATACCACATGTGTAGGGCACAGCAGTATCACGTAGTTCTACACCTGGCTTGCCTCGGCGAACGATATCACACAGGGGAGGAACTGCTCCGCGTCATGCAGCAAAAAATCGATGTGTGGCTTTGTCCGCGCCAACTACAAATCGGAACCATGCACCGAGGAGGGATGGTCCATGCGCCCTGCATGGCACACGTGTTCAATCTGGTTGTGAAAAGGTTCCTGAAGTCTTCCACCGATCTTCGAAGATTCTGAAAATGGCCAGGAAACTGTGCATGCGCTTCATCCATTCCTACAAAGCCAGGAAGACCGTCCTCGAGGTGCAGCGGCAGAACGGCCTCTCCCAACACACACTAGTATGCGATGTTTCCACCCGTTGGAATTCCAGCCTGCACATGTTGGACCGACTGTATGAACAGAGAAAGGCCATTAACGATTTTTTGATGATTCAGGCGGACAGGAGTACTCCCCTGTGTAACTTTGATGTCAGCCAGTGGCAGCTCATGCGTGACACCTGCCTTTCGTTGAGGCCATTCAAGGAGGCCACGTTATTTGTCTGTCGCCAGGACTACGGGATGAATAACGTCATTCCACTGCTTCATGTCCTGGAACAGATGCTGAAAAATCTGTCTGGGCAGGGGACTGGAGACGTGGCGACTACATCTCGTGGCCACATGAGTCCGGTGGGGACTGAAATGGAGGAGGAGGAGGACATTGGAGCAGAAGCATTGTCTGGTGAAATGAGTGGATTTTCTACCCAGGTGACAAGAGAGGAGGAGCAGGAGCAGCTGGAGGAGGTAGATGGAGATGAGGAAGACGAGGCAGATGACCCGCAAGCACCGTGGCAGTATACAGTGGAGATGGAGGCAGGGAGCCCCTCGGAGTTACTTGTGCAGATGGCCCGCAGCATGCTGATTTGCCTGGCTAGTGACAGCCGAATAGTCAGCATCCGGCAGAGGGATGACTTCTGGCTCTCCACCCTATTGGACCCTCGCTACCGGTCCAAAATGGGAGCCTTTTTCCCAGCTATCTAGAGGGAGGACAAACTCAAATACTATAGGGAAATCCTCCGTAGTCAGTTGGCCGCTGCCTATGTGCGGCATCGTCCCTCCTCTGACAGGTCTGACCGGGGGGTTCTTCAGCGCTCACGTACTACTGCCGCGGCTGCTGGGGGAAGGTGTGGGGGTCGGAGCAGTACCAGCTCCATCAGCAGCAACCTAAGTCTGGAGTCACTGATGAGCAGCTTCCTTCACCCGCCTAGTGAGGAGGGCAGTCGCCAGCAGCAGCAGGACCTGGAGCAGACCCTGAACCAACAGGTGGTGGCCTACTTGGACAGCACTCTGCCACCCCAGTTAGAAGATCCGCTGGACTACTGGGCAGCCAAACTGGATGTGTGGCCGCAACTTGCCGAGTTTGCAGTGGAGAAGCTGTCCTGCCCGGCCAGTAGTGTGGCATCAGAGCGGGTGTTCAGTGCGGCGGGGGCCATCGTTACCCCAAGGAGAACCCGCTTGTCCATGGGAAATGTGGAACGACTGACCTTTTTCAAGATGAATCAGGCGTGGATCGGCCAGGATTTCCACACACCAATGCCTTAGGCGTCAGATTACATCAGCCATGACGCCTCACCCACACTGTGAGAAATGAGTCTGGGTTCAAACTACCAGCCACTATTCTGATGCCGCCACCCGCCTTATGCCACACATCTGCTGACAGTTTCTCCATCTGCCACCAACCATCTTTACCAGGGACTGGTATTGCCACCCACCTCCACACTCTGTCATTGTGCCACTGTCTGACCTCATGCTGCTGTTGTTGCTGGTGCCATGACATCCACACTGTGTCATTGTGCCACTCTCTGACCTCATGCTGTTGCTCCTGCCACCGTCACCTCCACTCTCTGTCATTGTGCCACTCTGTGGCCTACTACTGTTTTGCCACCTCCAGAATGTCATTGTGCCACTGTCTGACCTCATGCTGCTGCTGCCGTGACCTACACACTGTGTCATTGCGCAATTGTCTGACCTCATGCTGCTGCTGTGGCTGCTGCCGTGACCTATACAATCTGTCATTGTGCCACTGTCTGACCTCATGCTGCTGCTGTGGCTACTGCCGTGACCTACACACTGTGTCATTGTCCCACTCTGTGGCCTACTCCTGTTTTTGCCACCTCCAGAATGTCATTGTGCCACTGTCTGACCTCATGCTGCTGCTGCCGTGACCTACACACTCTGTCATTGTGCCACTGTCTGACCTCATGCTGCTGCTGTGGCTGCTGCCATAACCTCCACACTGTGTGATTGTGCCACTCTGTGGCCTATTACTGTTTTGCCACCTCCAGAATGTTATTGTGCCACTGTCTGACCTCATGCTGCTGCTGTGGCTGCTGCCGTGACCTACACACTCTGTCATTGTGCCACTGTCTGACCTCATGCTGCTGCTGTGGCTGCTGTCGTGACCTAAACACTGTGTCATTGTTCCACTGTCTGACCTCATGCTGCTGCAGCCGGCACCTCCACTCTCTGGCATTGTTCCACTCTGTGGCCTATACTGTTTTGCCACCTCCAGAATGTCATTGTGCCACTGTCTGACCTCATGCTGCTGCTGTGGCTGCTGCCGTGACCTACACACTGTGTCATTGTGCCACTGTCTGACCTCATGCTGCTGCTGTGGCTGCTTCCGTGACCTACACACTGTGTCATTGTCCCACTCTGTGGCCTACTCCTGTTTTTGCCACCTCCAGAATGTCATTGTGCCACTGTCTGACCTCATGCTGCTGCTGCCGTGACCTACACACTAAGTCATTGTGCCACTGTCTGACATCATGCTGCTGCTGTGGCGGCTGCCGTAACCTCCACACTGTGTCATTGGTTCACTCTGTGGCCTATTACTGTTTTGTCACCTCCAGAATGTCATTGTGCCACTGTCTGACCTCATGCTGCTGAGGCTACCGCCGTTACCTCCACACTCTGTCACTGATGTTGCCACCTGAGCCCTCAGCTTGTTTTTTTCCAGCAGTCGCTGCCAAGACTTTATTATTATTATTATTATTATTATTATTATTTATTTTAAAGCGTCATTGATTCCAGGGCGCTGTACATTCAAGGGGGTTACATACATTACATAAGTCAAACGAGTACAGTGATAAGGGATAATGACAATTGGAATGACAGAGGGAGAGAGGGCCCTACCCGCGAGGGCTTACAATCTACAAGGAGGGGGAAAGAGACAGGAGGTGAGGGGCAGACATGTCTGTGGAGGAAGTAGTGACAAGTTTAGTGAAGGTTATAGGCAAGCCTGAAGAAATGGGTTTTCAGGTTGCTTTTGAAGCTGGTGAAAGTGGAGGAGGCTACATTATCAGGCTACATTCCCCCTTCAGTTTTTTGGTCAGTTTTGCACTCTTAAGTGCCCAGGGAGTTTTATAGTGAAGCGATTCTAAGAGCGGCGGCAGTCATGTGCGTGTCATACACAACATTGTATGAAGACCAAACCAAGCTCCCTCTGCATATTTAAGCATGGAACAACGTTCTACAGCACCCTGCAGGCTCTGCGCAGCCTGGAAATAGCTGTTTTTTAACGTGATTCATCCCGAAGTAATTCGGAACGAAGTTATTTTTTGTCGGGAAATTCGGCGAAGTGAGCGAACCGAATTTCGAGAAATTCGCCCATATCTAACAATGCCTCAGATGCTACGTTTCGGAATGCCAGGAGAGGTGGAATGAATTTTTTCCCATGGCGGAGTTCGCCCTTAATAATCATGAGAATTCCTCGACCAAACTCTCCCCCTTTTACTGTAATTACGGGTTTCACCCCAGATATTCCGCCGCAACAGGTTGCGAATCTGAATTCCCCATTGTCAAATCCGCCGTTAAGCGACTGTGCACAGTGTGGGCTAGGAGTCGTGAGACTAGAAAAAGCCCAAGCTCAGCAAATTACGCTAATAAAAAACGCCGACCCGAACCTGAATATGTAGTCGGCGACAAGGTGTGGCTCTCGATTAAAAATCTCCATCTTCGGGTGCCATCTACTAAGTTCACTCCCCGGTTTATCGGTCCGTTCATTATCACTGAAATTATTAACCCGGTATCTTTCAGACTCCGCCTTCCGAGTTCACTCCGTGTCCATCCGGTATTCCACAGATCTCTCCTAAAAAAAAAGTACATTCCTTCTGTGGTCGGTCGCCCTCCTCCTCATCCTGTGATCATACAAGGGGAATTAGAATATGAAATAGAGCGTATTATCGACTCTCGCAGGGTTCAGAATGCCCTCCAATACCTGGTGCACTGGAAGGGGTACGGTCCTGAGGAACGGGTGTGGGTGGCGTCTAGGGACTTGTATGCCCCCGGACTAGTGATAAAATTTCACCGAGCCAACCCATTCAAGCAAGGGGGATCTAAGGAGGGTCCAGTGGCCCCTCATAGAAGGGGGGGTACTGTCATGTCTGTGCCATTTGGCCCTGGTCGCCGGCCACGGCCGCAGCGATCATCACTGCGGCCTTGCCTCCTTGTGTGAACACTTCCCTGTAGCCCTGTATCTTGATTGATTTCTGGTCGACGCCTTGGCCAGAAATCCTCCAGTGCTCATAGGGGTTAATCAGCTCTCTGATTGGCAGGTTCTGCCACCTATCCTAGCTCCTCTACTTCTACCCTTTTCCTATATATAGCCACTGCTTCCTCTTCTCAGTGCCTGCTATACTGCTTGCCTTTATAGTTAGCCTGTCCTATTGTTGTTTCTCTGTGCTACTGATCTCTGCTTTGTTTCTGGTTTCTCCCTTTGCTTCACGACTTTGTACTGCACTGCCTGCCCTGTTACTGACTCGGACCGTCCGACTACGGCTTTTGTGTTCTTTGTTTGTTTGTCTCTGTCTGTGCACTCTGCTCAGTGTAGCCTTGAGTCTTCTGGTTGGGGCCGGCCTGTTAAGGAGTCGGGTTCCCCAAAAGGCAGGGACAGAGGCTGGGATCAGTGTCAGGGCCCCACTTGTTCGTGTCTTGTGTGCTTCCCTGACCATCCCTAACATCTAGTTTTGGAGATCCGGCATTGCCACCTTAATAAATATATGCTGAAAATAGTGGTCACTCAATATTGTACTAAAGAAATGTTGGAAATTCATGTGAAACAGAAAAGACAAACATTTTAGAACATTTCAAGAAAACATGCAAAGAAAAACATGAATGTGCCTGAGCAAATTCAATTATATTCATCTGCACTACATGTTTACAAACAAAGGAATCACAAGAACAAAGTAGAATCACGTCATCAACATCTCAGAAACTAAAGCTGCTAGAACAAAATGGACAGCAGCACTGAAATACCCAGGATAAGGTCAACATTTCTGTACATCAAAAAAATATATATTTTTTTGTTCCCCAGTGATTGTAGTGGTGATAAAAATCCCTTTAAGATCCTGTGTAATACTTGGCAGGAATCAAAGGCAAAATATTTGGCTTTTTGGAACATATTCCATTTCTACTGTGTTTTTTTGTCACAATCCTTAAGTAAGTGACATAACTTAAAAATTTCGATACAGATTTGAAGTCAACATTGGAACAAAATCCATGCTGCAGCTTGCTCAAAATAATGGAATATTTAATACAGTTTTCATGCATATTTTGATGTGAAATACAAGTGAAAATTACACAATATAAATATAACCTTACAGGCATATTTACAGGCCCAATTTGTTATTAGTCTAAGTTTCCAAAAGGGCTTCTCGAAATTACTGTTAAAGGTTCAGTCCATAATAAATGAATGGGCTCAAATTAGAAATAAAAGGAAGCATGAAAGGGCTAATTTTACACCCATGAACAACTGAAAAGGTTGAAAACTTCTTCTTTCATTTCAGTATTTTCTGTCACACATGACTATTAACACAAGTATACTATTTTTGTTACTGAAACAGTATCATTTACTTAATTTTGACCAATAACTATTTAAAAACTGAACACATACAATAGTTTCTTTTACCATATTTCAGTTAGTGTACTTTCACACGTGCTGAATGACACAGTCTTTTTGCCATTTCCCGAATTACCACACGGCAAAACTGCTCACTTTTTTCAGCACGTTGCTGCAGTTTTTGCAGCGTAGCTCTTGGCCACACATCTTCTACAATGAAACAAGTTAAAACTCGTTCACTTGAAAGAGCAATGCATCAAAAACCATATCACAAAACTGCAGAAATTTCCAATAAAAACACACACAGATATGCAATGTAGTAATTGCCCATGTGGCAAAAAGGCATTGCCATTCCACATGTGTAAAAGTTTTATCATCAAAAGAACAATTAACAAAAGCATCAAAGAATTGCAGCACATTGTCAGGCTATGTCTCCACTGCACACTTTTTCGGTCAGTTTTTCTGAAACCACTGAAAAAACGACTGAAAATAGATCTCATAGACTTTAATTTAAAACATTCTGTAGTCTCCAAAAAACATTTTTTCTGCTCATTTCTGCTTCTGGTCGTTTTTTGTTGCAAAAAATCACAGAAAGTGCAGAAAATGTATTATTGAAGTCTATGTAAACTGCCAGAAATTTGTTGGCACATTTTTCTTTTCTTTTGCAGAAATGTACAGCAATTAAATGCTGTGCTTTTCTGCAAAAAAAACGCGGCAAAAAAGTTTTTGATCTGTTTTTGACATACACTGGACAAAAACCTTTTTTTAGGATTTGGTTTTCAGTGAGTGTTTTGTCCAATGCTGTGTAGACCTAGCTTTAGGGTTAGGCTTAGACAGTCCAGTAGCTGCGTGTAAACAAAAACCATGCCAGCATGTATCAGCCAATAGCCGCACAAGTTTACAGGTGATATTGTCGGGGGTCGTTTACCAACACTGGGGGTCACCGTTGTCCCGGTACTCCAATATCACGATCAGGGAACATGATCGGGTACCGATTAGAAACTGAGTCAGAACGCAGAGGTTTCTGGTTCGAAATCTCATTCCTGTTACAAGCAATTATGACAATACAATTGCATTACACACATATTTGTATGAATCTGTAAATCAAGCAAGGCGCTGCGCGGATAGAGTTTGAGAGGGAAGGATGTATGTCCATATTTAGGCAGCTTCTGAGTAGATTTCATTGGTTCCCACGTTGTCTCTGAGTAGAAAAGTTTCTGGGAGTGCCATCTGCCAAAAAACTAAGTTCAGTTCCCTGTGAAATGAACTTTTCTTCAGAAGGGAACGGATAACCAAGACGCTGCATCTAGAGGAAGCCGATACAAAAATGTTACATCACTGAACCGCGGACCCTTCTTGAGAGCTTAATATTATGCTGATATTCATTCTCAACAAAATGGATTCTGCTCAAGCTGAAATGGCATGTCAAGGAGAAAAGCTTGGGATTTCATAGTTTGATGCATACAACACAATTATTGGTTCAAACCTCTTTACCTTTCACAATCCCCCCCTAAAAACCAAGATTTTCTCCACCTGTCCCTATTGTCATTACTGAAACTAAAAAATAGCATAGGACCTTTGGAAACTGCTCACACTGGGGGGTAAGGGATGTGGGATTTCTTCAGAAGGATTGTGAAGATAACCCAACTAGCGGGTGATGAATCAAACGCAACTTCCAGTTGCCTGACTAACAGTGTGAGGTTTTCCCCTTGATCTTTCCCTTTAAATTAGAGATATTAAACCTTGGTTCATACTTAATGGGGGTTAGTCTGATAGGTGGGGATATACTTGGAATCTCACATCATTTACATTAAAGGCTTTCTTGTCCAGGCATAAGGAAAGTTCTCTGAGGTGGCATCCTCCTGCAGCGATCCTGGCCAATAGTTTTTGTAGAGGGGAACGCAGCAGCACAGCATCAAAACAGTAACACCACCAGTATAACCAGGCAGTATCATGCCACTTTGCTGTAACCAGCGCTTCAGCCTCCAGTCCAATCAGTCAGCAGGAGGGGGGGGGACCAGGAAGTATCCACTCCTGAATTCTCCTTGAGTTCCATTGACAAATTCTTTATCTTACCTAGGGCGACAGTGATTTTGCCATTCACTCCTGTGTTGTCAGGTATATAGGTGCAGCATTCTTCACCTATCATCCCACAAACTCCAGCTGTTGCTATTGGGTAACAAATTAAAAATGGATATACACAATCATTTTGTTCAACTGGGTCCCTTTTACAATGAGAAGGCATGAACCCAAAGTGGGTTTCCCCCTTCCAATTTAAACTCCCGGGGGGAAAACAAAATAACCGAAAATGGGCCTTCAAACCCTGGCCCAGGAAATTTTCCCCCTCCGTTGTGCCTCTTTATATAAACACTCGGTCTCCTGGTTTTAAAATTAATGCACCTTTTTCCTTCCTTATTTTTCCCTTGAAGACAAGCAGAGACGCAGCATGCAAGTTGGGCCCAACTCTTTGGACAATTCAATCAAAAAATTGTACAGCCCCTATCCCCTTTTTTCCCCCAAGCCTTGCCCCCTGACTTCAAACACAGAAGGAGGCTTTCCAAACTATCTCAAAGGGGTTTGGGGCCATTTTTTGCTTTTGGGGTTGCCTAACGGGGTAAGAACAATTGGGAAAAAATTTTCCCTTGGCCAGGGAAAGGGGGGACTCGGGCAGCCCTTTTTTTGAAAATTTTAAAATTCTTGAGATTCCCAAATTCTTTTCTCTCAAACCTTCCAGAGTTTTGGGGAAGGGTACGGGCGTGTGGGGGTCCCCCAAATTCCCCCCAAAAACTTTTCCAAATAACTCTGGGGAAAACCCCCGGGGAAGAAAAGGGGGGAAAACCCCCTGGTCTGACTCGACCCACCGAGGGATTCCAAATCGACAAGCAAATTTCAGTAATAAAAATTTCCCTTTTGCCGTTACTTTGGACCCAATTTTTGGTCACGGGGTGGCTTCGGCCTCCTGAAAATGTCACACTCCCAATAAAGAAAATTTTCCCATACTTTCCACTTTTGGGCTTTCCTGGAATGTGGTCCATTTAATTTTTGGGAAAGGGGGTTACTCGGTTTTCCCCGGGGGGTTGCATAGGTACTTGAGCAGGGGGGGGAAGGGGTATGCAGGGGGTGCGGGGAGGGGCCCTGCTTGATTTTTAGGCTGGCAATCATGGAACGATTCCGGGGAGCTTTGGGTAAAAATTTTTCCCTGCCAAGCGAGTGCCTGATTCTTTCCCCCATGAGTGGCCCCATGGGCCCAGGCTGCAATGTCAGGATAAAATTCGTTTTTAGGAAACAGAAAAGGGGCCTTTGCACTTTCCAAATTCCTTTTTTCCGAGAGTTGCTCCACTCTTTTCCACTGTTTTTTTCCCCTCCTTTGCATTTGCCAAATTGTTCTCCCTGATTTTCCCTTTCTTGAGGGCCCACCCCGGCCCTTCCAATAAAGGGCCCTGGAGTTATCATTCCCTGTTTTTTTAAAATGAATTCCCTTCCCCCTTGGGCTCTGGTGGTTTACCAAAAGGGGTTCAGACCCCAGCCACTTGGTTTGACATTACACCAAGAGCGGGCGGGTTTTGGGTTTGGGTCCGCTTCGGGTTTTCCCCTGGGGTCTGTTTTGCCCCTTTTCACTTTTCCATGGGTTTTTAAAACCTTTAAAAGACGGGCAACCTTTTGGGGGTTTTTTTAAAGTGCAGCCATCAAGGATTAAATTTGTACTCCCATGCTTCACGGGGGTTCCTCTGCTGTGATGAATCCCTATTCTTCCAAATGAAGCCCAAAATAAATGTGCTATGCCAAAAGGCATATCTTGAGTCAGTCCATAAATTGACCTTTTTTTTTTTCCTTCACCTTTTTAAACGGCCTTTTTTCCCCGAGCTTGTAGTTTTAAACAATTTGAGCTGAAAAATGTGGGGCAGTGCTTCAGCCAAAAGGGGTTTTATCTTCTGTGGGTTTTTTGCAAATTCCCCGTATTAAAAAATCCCGTCTTCATAAACATAAAACTTTAAACCCCCAGTCCAAAATCAAGATCTGCAAAAGGGAAACTCCCGGTCCCCCCACTGTTAATGGGGGGAGCATTTTTATCCTTTTAAAGGGTTTCAAAAAATCATGTTCACATCTTTGGGGCATAATTTCACTTCAAAATTTTTCTATTTTTTCCCAAAAGGGAAAAATTAAACCTATCAGTTCAATTTTCTAAATAAACACAAAAAATTTAAATTTTATTATAACAAAATCCTTAAACCCCTAACACACTATTTCAAAAAAAGAAACTCTAACCCATCAATTTTAAACCCTTTTTGCTTCTGAAAGAAGGGGGAATAACTCCCTTCTATTTAACAAGTCTGGTGGAACCCCCCCTATTAACATGAAAATCCTTAAAAACTAAAAGCAAAGTACTAGCTTCAGTAAGGGATCCCCAACCAACTACTTGGGGATTCCCCCTAATCTCAAAAAACACAAAACAAAAAAAGGCCCCCCTTGGGGACACCGGGCCCGCAGCCAGGGGACACCTTTTAACAGAGGTTTTAGAAATTTCCAAATTTTAAAAACCTTTCCTGGGCCCCCAGCCGCCCGTTTCCCCCAGCTAACCTG
>JAODAL010066787.1:0-17603 GCA_025379985.1 Phyllomedusa bahiana
GTAACAAAAGGTTTAGGGGACTTCACACAATATAACAAATTACTTTTTTGCTTTTGCCGGAAAAATTTCTTTGCTTGATGCTTGTTCAATGAGTGCTCCACATTGAATGTGGATTTAGGGCCATTTTATTTGGTTTACTCTCAGATTACAGTCAGAAACGCGTCCCATTCATTCCTATATTGTGGACACATATCCGCGTTAAAAACCACATACAAATGTTTTGGGCATGTATAATATGAGGTTTTTACACATCTCCACTGACACCAGTAGTAAATTTCCATACATTTTCTGTGTGGAATGAGACCAAAGAGTGAACATTTTACTTTTTTTTTACCACAATGGTTTTGATAACTAAATGCTGGAAATATACCTTGTGTGAGCTACAACGCGTATTTTCTATTATGGTCAATGAGAATAGTTTTCTTTTGTTTTTAGACAAGTTCTTTTTTACGACCTTACAACTGCATATTATTAATTGTGCTGTTTAATCTGATGCGGTTACCTCATTGAGTATTTTTTAAAATATTTAATTTCTTCTCATCATTAGCACAGTTCCTGCTGCTCTCCTGCCTGAGTGACCAACTCAGCTCTGCTGCAATCTCTTCTGGTCTAGCAAGTAAAATAGTATATGAGCTTACAAGCGGGGTTTCCATACAATGAGCGGGCAATTTTAATCTTTTGGGTGGGAGGGCAAATTTATCAGAAAAAATGCATTGATCGGGAAAGGATAGTATTGTATGGTCTACTGATTTAATGTATGCAATAAAGAAGATCTGTAGCTAAGACAAGAACATTACTGACAGAGGCAGCATTTGGAACAGTTACTCTCAATGTTGCAGGGTTCCAAACAAAAATATAATATATAACTTTTAGTACTAAACCACTAGCTCAGTGGCGTAACTACAGGGGGAGCAAACATAGCAATTGCTACGGGGCCCCCCCCTAGGGGCCCCCCGCCCCCTAACTCAGATCTCGGGCCCGTAGCGCATTTCTTCATCTGCTCCCCCGGCAGCACTTTTCCCCGGCCGGCGTGCCCTGACCCCTGTATGAGTATAAACTGCTGCGTGCCTGCCCATCACCTCCATCCTCCACTTAACTTACGGGGGGGGGGTGAGGGGGGGGGTCAACAGCGGGTGAGGGAACCAAAATAAGCGGCAGGGGCAGTCATGTGACAGGGACGGACGGACACTGGGAGGGCTGGGTTTCACACGGTTTAACTCGGGCAAAATTTCGCCCCCCAATTTAAAGCCGGGGGAGGGGAGGGGGACGGGGAGTGGCGGGGGGCCGGCACCTCGCCGCCCAAGACAATGACTCAGGGGGCGCGTAAAACCCCAAAAAAGTGACAAGTCAATTTTCCCCCCCCCGGCGAATTCGCCGGGGGGGGAGAGGGGGGAAATCCAAGTTCTCTATAGAATTTGGTTTACCGTAATGAATGGGCCTTTTTCAGCCCGTAATTTGGGCACTTCGGCGCGTAATTACGGACCAAAAAAAAAGGGCCCCTTTTTAAGCCGTGTGAACATGGCCTAACGTTCGCTCCAACGCCCCCTCCCTCCCCTCCCTGTCCCCCCGTCCTGCAAAGACGAAGAAGGATCCTGCAGATAGAGGGTGAGGGAGAAGACTCAGAACAGAGACAAGGCAGCCTGCAAAGATAAGAGCATACATGCCAACTCTCCCGTTTTTGGTGGGGGGGTCCCGCTATTTGGAGTCCCCTCCCGCCCTCCCGGGGAGTTGGCATTCCTCCCGCCGCCTGGGGTTCTTTAAATTACCGCGGCGCAAGAGTAGCGCTAGTGCGCTACTCTGGCGCCGCCGGGCCGCTCCTACAGGCGGATGAAGCGGCCGCTGCGCCCCAGCTATCACCCGCCCCGGAGTTCATCGCTGTGCAGGAGGAGGCAGGAGGATCGCTCCCTCCTCCCCTCCTCCCCCTGTATGTACGGCGCCGGGGTGTGCGCCGCACATACAGGTCAGCGGCGCAGGGGAAGTGACGCGCGGCTGCAGGGGAGTGACGCGCGGCTGCTCTCACTTCCCCCTGCGTCGCTGAGGAGATCGGGCAGGAGCTGGCCGCGCTGCAGGAGCCTGGTAAGGTAAGTGGATTTTATTATTTTATTTTTATTAGCTTTAGGGGGCTCTACCTGGCTAACAGAGAGGGCAACTACCTGGCAACAATGGGGGCATCACCTGGCAACAATGGGGGCACTACCTGGCAACAATGGGGGCATCACCTGGCAACAATGGGGGCACTACCTGGCAACAGAGGGGACATCTACCTGGCAAACAGATGGGGGCACTACCTGGCAACAGAGGGGGCACTACCTGGCAACAAAGGGGGCACTACCTGGCTAACAGATGGGGCACTACCTGGCTAACATATGGGGGCACTACCTGGCAACAGAGGGGACCTCTACCTGGCAACCGAGGGGACCACTACCTGGCAAACAGATGGGGGCACTACCGGGCTAACAGATGGGGACATCTTCCTGGCAACAGAGGGGGCACTACCTGGCAACAAAGTGGGCACTACCTGGCAAACAATGGGGGCAATACCTGGCAAACAATGGGGAACTACCTGGCAACAATGGGGCACTACCTGGCAACAATGGGGCACTACCTGCTAACAATGGGGCACCTACCTGGCTAACAATGGGGGCACCTACCTGGCTCACACTGGGGGGGCACCTACCTGGCTAACAAAGGGGGGCACCTACCTGGCTAACAAAGGGGGAAATCTACCTGGCTACAAATTTGGCTCTACTTGGCTACAGAGGGGGCATCTACTTGGCTACAAGGGGGCATCTCCCGGGCCTTTTAAGGGGCACTACCTGGTTATGGGGGCTACTACCTGGCTATAAGGGCATCTACCCTGGCTTTCCTTCCAAAGCCGTTATGCATTTAGGTGGAGTGGGTGTGGCTTTTAAAAGGGGCGTGGCATACCGACAAGATGGGCCGCCCACTGACATCTCCTGCTTTTTCATTTTCAACAGTTGGCAACTAAGGATAAGAGGAGATTCACAGAGCTTACTCTCTCACAGCAGCAGGTACAGACCACCAAACCTTGTGTAATAGTAAAAAAGCACTGGCAACATAAACTTTCAGAGGCAGCACCGCACCTCCAGCTCTTCCTGTGCCGGGCTGCCTGCAGACAGTCCAGTAATTAGTGGAGGGGTTAATTTGGGGGAGCAGTGTGAGTATTATAACTTTGTGAACTCTAGAGGGGAGGGAGTGTATTGGGGGGGGGATTTGCTGGGGGAGGGGGACAGCTTCTGGGCACCTGCTGGCACTCACCTCTTGAGACTCAGTGGCTGAAAGATGGTGGGGACAAGAGGGAGCACTGGTTTGGTACTTACTTCTCTCACTAACAGAACTCCAGTGTCCACCAGAATTAAGGTCACATATATAACTCATGTTCAACCAAACATTGGCCTCAGCAGGGGCGTAACTACAGGGGTAGAAGATAAAGCAACTGCCACGGGGCTCGGTGGCTTAGGGGGCCCGCGCCCCGGGGCAGCTGCTATCATGTCTGCTCCTCCGGTAATGCCGCTCCTGGGCCCGCCGGCAGTGAACATAACATTCACTGCGCGGGCGCGGGGGCTGCGGGCCCCGCGCCATGTTTGCCTTTGACTGCCCGGGTCCTTCGGCCCGAGCGTTCAGAGGCAGCGCTGCCCGGAGATAGTAAAGCGGAGCGACGATCCACTCTGATACTTCCCCTGCAGGCCCTCTGTGATCACGTGGGCGACGCGGTGACGTCATATCAGAGAGGCTGCAGCGCGGCGCATCGGGGCAGCGTGGACCAAGGTAAGTAAGGGATTTCTTATTTTTCTTGCCCTTCCTGCCTATCTAAAGCCCCCATAAGCCTAAGCCTGCCTATCTAAAGCCCCCCACGCCTAAGCCTGCCTATCTACAGCTCCCCAAACCTAAGCCTGCCTATCTACAGCTCCCCATGCCTAAGCCTGCCTATCTAAAGCCCCCCCAAGCCTAAGCCTGCCTATCTAAAGCCCCCCACGCCTAAGCCTGCCTATCTAAAGCCCCCTACGCCTAAGCCTGCCTATCTAAAGCCCCCTAAGCCTGCCTATCTAAAGTTCCCCAAGCCTGCCTATCTGAAGCCCCCCCTAAGCCTGCCTATCTGAAGCCCCCTAAGCCTGCCTATCTAAAGCCCACCAAGCCTACCTATCTAAAGCCCCTCTAAGCCTGCCTATTAACCCCTCTAAGGGCCGCTATATAAAGCCCCCTAAGCTCCTATATACGCCCCCCCTAAGCCCCCTATATAGCCCCCTAAAGCTTGCCTACCTAGCCCCTGAAGCCTCCTATCTACTTATATGGGGCCATATAGCTACCAAAACCTGCCAACCTACCTATATGCCCCTATAGCCCACCTAACCCCTGTAAAACCTGTATGGGTTCCCCCATAGCTACCTAAACCCTGCTTGCCTATATGGGGACTCTATTGCCTACCTAAACGTGGCCTATCTGGGGCCCCCTATAGCCTATCTAAAACGCTGCCCGCCTAAATTGGGGCCCCATATAGCCAGGGGGGCAGGTGCTGGAAAAGTCAGGATTCTAATATATTTGTGTTTAAACCTCCAGGGACAAGTGGTCGGGAGAAGTCATCATGAAGATCTGGACCGGATGCAGAACAAAAGGAAAGTCAACGACTCGTCAAGAAACGTCACCTGTGAGTCACAAGATGTAACTACACTTTAATCACATAGTCTGTGTACACTGGTGTCTACAACTATATGGTGGTTATATACAGTCTGCAGAACCTGTGTACACTGGTGTCTACCACTATATGGTCACTGTATGACGGTAGTTTACAGTCTGCACAGCCTGTGTGCACTTGCATCTACCACTATACAGTCACTGTATGAAGGTAATATACAGTCTGCAGAGCCTGTGTACACTAGTGTCTACCACTATATGGTCACTGTGTGGAGGTAATATACAGTCTGCAGATCCTGTTTACACTGGTGTCTACCACTATATGGTCACTGTATGAAGGTAATATACTGTCTGCAGAGCCTGTGTACACTGGTGTCTACCACTATATGGTCACTGTATGGTGGTAATATACAGTCTGCAGAGCCTCTGTACACTGGTGTCTACCACTATATATGGTCCCCTGTGTGGAGGGAAAAAAACAGTCGCAAGCCTGTGTACACTGGTGTCTACCACTATATGCACTGTATGAAGGTAATATACTGTCTACAGAGCCTGTGTATACTGGGGTCTACCACTATATTGGTCACTGATGGTGTAATATACAGTCTGCAAGCCTGTGTACACTGGTTTCACCACTAAAATGGTCACGTCTGGTGGTTAAAAATACAGTCTGCAGAGCCTGTGTAAAACTGGATATTACCACTATATGGCGGTACTATTAGGTCTTTGTGTACTGATCAGTAAGGCATGTCCCCACGGCAAGGGTTTTCCCGGCCGGTTTTTTTTCAGCCGGGTTTGCGGTTTTTCAGACCGCCTGAAAAACCGGCCGAAAATTAGCACAACTGTGCTCTATGGAAAACCCGTGCAGCAGTCCCCAGTGCACGGGTTTTCCGGCGGCAAAACATAGAACATCTTCATTCAATATGAACATCTCAATGGGAGGGGAAAAAAGCCGCCCCGCCCCCTCCCCACCCCCGCGGCCGTGGGAGCGGCCGCAAAACCGGACAAATACCGGTCGGCAAACCAGCCGGTATTTGTCCTGTGCCGTGGGAACATGCCCTAATAGTGTAGGGGTATTATTCAGTCACTTTGTGGTCATGTTCTGGCGGTATAATCAGGTTCCTATGTAATAGCGTTATTAGTAATGTTGGTTTTGGTATAGTGGATTTGTTTGGTAGCAGCATGATGGTGAGATGAAGGGTGAGGTATTTACTCTTTGTATTATCTACATTATCTAACTGCATGTTCTAGTAAATGTTTGTGGTCAGGGAGGCGGGCGAGGGGAGTGGGGGTAGGGGGGCCCATCCAAAAGTTTGCTTTGGGGCCCTGGCTTCTCTAGTTACGCCCCTGCACTAGCTTCACATCAAAGGGCAATTCCCATCTCATTGATTAGCTTTAAACATGAAGATAAAGGTTATTAAACATTTTTAACAAACACATTTTTGGTTCTGATTTTACTTTATTTCAAACATACAGCAGTTTATCTGCTTGTTTACAGGTGGTTTCCAAAGTTACCAGCCACCCATATTAGGGTTGCTGACAGTGATTTTAGGTCTCCATACATCTGAAGCATTTGAACCCCTCACCCATTACCAAGTCTAATCTTGAGTCATATCAGCGGGCCCTTTTAACTTATTAACGACCACCTACCATCTTTCGGCGTTGGCCATTTCAGGTTGTTCATCTGCAGCAACGTCTTGTGGCATCACTGCAGACCAGGCTCGGACTGGCCCACAGGGGAATAGGGTAAACCCCCGGTGGGCCCCTGAGCATGGCAGACCTAAAGTTGTTTTTTAACTCCATATACATACTCAGAAGAGGCAAAAAAGCAGAGAAAGAGAAGCAAAAAGTAAGAATCAGAATATAGGAGGCATGTGAGTATTGTACAGTAGCTGTAGGATGGGACCCTAACATAAACTCCACCGGTGGGCCCAGAAACAACTCAGCTGGTGGGCCCCTAGAGTCAACTCCACCTGTGGACCCTAGGTACCCCAGTTCAACACTGCTGCAGACATTGGGGTTTGTGGTTCCCAGCTGCACTGAGAACAGAGCTACCTGCTTCCTGGCGCTTAACCCTTTGATTATGCCGCAGTCACTGACTGCGACAATCAAAGGGTTTTCCCCTGCTCTTGGGTGATCGGGACTCCAGGTGACCTGACAGTGCCCAGGGAATGGCTGCACAGTCAGCCCTGGGACCTAGAGTAGCCACAGGGCTGTCTGTGTAACAAGCCAGCGATCAGGGCACAATGTGTGCTGCCCTGACTGCTGCCTGTGTCAAACTGATACAGATTATAATGTATTAGCATATTCTAATAAGTGTAAAAAAAAATGTAAAACAGTTATCCCTTCATGGGATCTAAAAAAAAAAAAATTTAAAAATTAAAAAACAAAAAAGTCTAGGAAAAAATAAATAAATATAAAAAAAAACTGCATACATTACACACTCACAAAACTACTCATATTAGGTATCAACACAACTGTAATAACCTGTAGAATTAACCAAACAAGTTATTAAGTGTGAAATGTGAATGGTATAAGAGAATGTAAATAAAGAAAAAAAAAATTAAAAAAATTTATTAAAAAATTCTGCAGTAATTTACAAGTGAACTTATACTATTCCCCCAAAAAATACAACTTGTCCCAAACAAAACAAGACCCATACAATTGTGTCTTTGAAAAAATTAAAAAGTTACGTCTAAAACTAAAAAAATGTGCTGGTCAACAACTACTTTTCAGGCATTAGGGTATGTTCACAAGGCCTATTTTGGGACGCATTTTGCCACGTATTGAGAGCATACTGCGCTCTAATACGAGCGAAATGCGTCCCAAACATTACGGTAATCCACAGTTCTCATAGAGAACTATGGATTACGCCTCCTCTACTCGAGTGGGGAGATAATTCACAGGGCTTACACGACAGTCTACAGTCTACGCGACAGTCTACGGGCCGTCGGGCGTATGCTGCGAGCTCCCGAACACCCGGCGCCATCGCAGGGCGTACTCTACACCCTGCAGTTAGCCATGTGAACTTAGCCATAGGTTTAAAGGGAACCTGTCACATAGGTTATGCCCCCATTGCTAAGGGCAGCACAAGCTAGTGTCAGACCTGCTGTTTCCAGCATCTTACAGAATCAGGGACACAGTGCTGGGAACAGCAGGTCTGACACTGGCTTGTTCTGCCCTCGGCAAGGGGGGGCATAACCTATGTGACAGGTTCTCTTTAAGGGGTTAAACAAATTATCATGGCCCCAGACACTAGTATTGCTCAGATGGCAGCCCCAACCTCTCTGCTCCAGCTCTGGTGGCAGGCCTTGCAAAATCACTTCCTGCTATGTCTTCTCAGCAGAAAAATGTTGGGTGGTTGGGTTTGCAGCATCGTGCCTTTCAATCCCTAGCCTTTGTTACTGATGGCTACAGGGAGAACTTATTAGCTTTGTGCCATTCAACGGTCAGCAGTGCAGAGCTCGTAGCTGCAGTACCTGGTGCAAGGAGTTGCCACTGTCACAGTCACGCTGTTTCAAAGCTTCTCCGAGTTGTTTCCATAGAAGCATCAGGACTGGGCATGTTTAGGTCACTGGTGTGATGATGTCACCACAACACCACTGACCTAAGCTGTCAATCAGCAGAGCCTGTATCTCCAACAGAGCATAGGAGGCGAAGCCAGAAGTAATGGTCAGCTCGGAAATGGAGGGTGGGTGAAACGTAGAGATGGAAAAACCCATTTAAGGAAATCAGAGGGCACCCTACTCCCCACCGGTTGCTGCAGCATAAGCATAATGTTACGGGTGTCCCTGGCCCCTCTGTGGGTCGAGGCACCCCTGGCAAGCCGCAGCCTCCTCGACGTTGGGCGCGGAACCCGGCACCTCTGGGGAACCTTTTCCCCGTCACGCTCCGGGGCCCCGTACTGGCGCGCGCTCCTGTTCCGGTGGGTGCACGGCGCCCCCCCTTTGCGCGCGCGGGGGACAAACGGGAATTTAAAGGGACAGTGCGGGTGTTTGGTTTTCACCGGCCGGCCCCTTTTTACCCCTCCCCTTTTCCCCCCGCCCCTTTGCGACGTAGTCCCTAGTCCTGGGGGGGAAGCGTTCCTAAAGTGTTTTTTCCCTTTTTATGTGTACCGTACTTCTCCCTCGTCCTTGACCAAAACTTTTGCCGCCTGTCCTGCCCTTCTCCCTGTCCCCGATAGGGCCCTGCTACGATTTTGTACCACGAAAACCCCTGGTGCCCCGCAAGAAGTTTTTGCGGGGGCTCGGGTGAAAACCGGACCTACTTAGTTTCCCTTTCCCCCTGGCGTGGCTTTACTATGCTTGTGGTGGCCCGGGATCATCCCACGTCCGAAACTTCGATTGGGCCATGGATCCCCCAAGGTGCCTCTCCCCAAGGTCTCGACCTCACTACCACCATGGTCAGCAATTAAGCAGATCGGCAGCAAGGCAAACAGCTAAAACCAACTGACTACTTGATGCAGGCCTCTCCCCACTCAGCAGCAGCAAACAGCGGCCGTGGTAAAGCAGCAGCAGTCCCCCCGGGGGAATCTGCCGGCCCTAAACCCCGTTGTCCAGCCGAGAAGTTTGGGGGGGGCCCTAGGCCTGCGGGGGTTCTCACCAGTTGCTTCCAGTGGAACTTTATGGCTGGTCATTCCCGTCCAAAAGGTCCAAGGGGGGCCCCTTCGGGGTCTTTCCCCTTCGGGAAAGCCTGGCCTGGGCGACCCCATTTTGGGCCCGAGGCGATCCTATCCAGGGATTGGCGACATTCTTGAGGAGTTCGGGAGTTTTGAGGAGCCTGCCCGCGCCTCGTTGCTAAAACCGCTTTTAAACCCTTTAAGCGGGGAATCCTCCGTTGGCACTACGCCGTGCAATTTGCCCTTACCCTCTGAATTGGCGTGGAATGTGCTGGTTGTGGCCACGTTCAAGGGGCCTCTCCGGCCGTTTAAAAGGATCCCCCTCCCCCCCCCCCCGGGCTCCCCAAAAGTCATTAGTGAGCCTCTTGGAAAAAAGCATATAATCTTTTTCTCGGAGGAGGGGGAGGCCCCGCCGGAAAACGCGAACCGTCAAAACTTTCGGTACCCCGTTTGCGCCGGGTTTTTCAGGGGCCCTCCACTGCCCCCCCTCCCGCCACCCTTGGAAGGGGCCCATGCAAGTGGACGAAAACCCGCCTGTCTCCGCAAGAGCTTCCCGACGGCGTGGGAAAAGTTGGTTCTACTGCGGCCCCCCGAAACTTCCGTAGGGGTTGCCCACTTCTTGGAAAAACGTCCGGGAAAGCACGCACCAGGATTGGGGGAGAGGGTCCTGGGTGTGAGTAATCCTTCCCCCGGCTTGCGCCAGCTTGGTTACGTCCAGTTCCAGAATCCGCATTTGTGGGCCTTCTGGATTCCGGACGGTGGGAGTTTATGGCTGCTTCGTTGGTGCCCAAAATATCGTCTTCGGTGGTCCCCAGCCCAAAACCTTGGTTCTCCCCGTAGTGGTGAATTATTAAGAGACCCCACCCATTTCCGGACTGAACCAGTGGTCCTACAAATGGGACCCCTGCCGGGGAAAAAGGATCACTTTTTCTTCGTGTTACCCGTTTTCCTCGGCTGTTTAGGGGGCTTCCTTGGTACAGCTCACGCCCTATGCTGGATTGGGTCGGGTGAATTTTTGCGTTGGGGCCCGGATGCCGTCTATTGTTTTTCGGCACCCCCCCGGGTGCGCCCCTTTCCCCACAGCCCTTCCCAAGCACTACCTGGTTTACCGCAACTTATCAGGACTTCCAAGTGTTTTTTCGAGAGGGAGCTGAGACACTTCCTCTCATGCCCTATGATTCCCCCTAGACCTGAACGGGACCGGGGTTCCCGCTCTCCTTACCGAAAATGGGGGTGTCGGCCCTATGTAGAAAAAAATCTCGAAAGGGTTTCCCCGCAAATTACTTCCCCGGGGGGTGCCGGATTTTTTTTTTTGGAGAAAAAAAGATGGTCCCTGAGCCCGGCATTTGATACGGGGTCTAAATAAATCCCCATAAGAAGGGGAAACCCTTGCCTTTAATCAGGAAAACTTTTTGCATTCCGGGGGGCCAAAGGTTTTTAAAAAATTGGATTGTGGGGGGCTTATAATCTCATCGGATCCGGGGGAAGGCGACGGTGGAAGACGGCCTTCAATACTCATGATGGGCATTTGGTTTTTGGTAATGCCTTCGGCTTTGCAACCTCGGGTCTTCCCGGGAATTTGTCAATGACATTTTCGAGCCCCCCTATTGTTGTGTAGTGGTTATTTAGTGACATCCTGGTATTCTCCCCCGACGGGATCCCCGTTACATGTGCCCCAGGTCTGAGACCCCTGGGGGAGAACCATCTATACGTAACGGGAAAAAGTCCCTATTTCACCAGACCACCCTCCCGTTGCTTGGATAATAATCTCTGATCGGGTTGCGGTGGACCCCCAAAACTCTTTGCCGTCCTAAGGGGCCCCCGCCCTTTTGGGCCCTGCGGGCTATACAACGTTTCCGGGGGTTTGAAATTATACCGACATTACCCCGCACTTTTAACGTTGGTAGCCTTTGGGGGCCCTTAAAAAAAAAAACATGCAACCTGAAACTGGCCTCCGGCCGCCGAAAAAGCTTTTCCAAGTTGAAGGCGGGGCATTCGCCTCCGCACCGGTGTTATCCCCCCGATACCGGAAACCCTTCTTTTTGGAAGTGGACCGCCCTTCCCTGGAATGGGATGTCACCCAAAAGGGGCCAAAAGGGGAAAACTCGGACCCGGGTTCGTTTTCCGGCCTTTTCACCCGAGGAAGAAATATACCATCGGGGGTCGGGAAACTTTTTAGCCATTAAAATTGCCCTAGAAGAATGGCGCCACCCCCGGAGGGTGCTTTTTTCCCCCGTGAATATCTTCATGACCACAAAAACCTCCTCTATCTCCGACAGCACAAGTCTGAATCCTCGTCAGCGAGGGGGGTCTCTGTTCTTTGCCGTTTCAACTACATCATCCCCTTCCGTCCCGGGAGAAAAGAACCTCAGGCCGATGCCCTTTTCCGGCCTCTGATGTTGTGGGGAGGAAAAGGGGGGCCCACAAAAATTTTTACCCGGAACGTTTTTGTGTCTGTGGGTCCCCCTAACCCCCAAGGGTACCCCAAGGGAAGAATATGTTGCCCTGCCTCGGTGAGGGTCCTGAAATGGGGCATGTTCCCCCATAGCGGGGGCACCCCTGGTTCGAGGTCTTGTTCGTTTATTTCCCGGGTTTTTTTTTGGGGGCCTGGTTCATTAAAGAGGGAAAGGAGTTTGTGGGGGGCCTGCCCACCTGTGCCCGCAATAAATCCCTCGCCAAAGACCTGCGGATACTCCAAAACCCCTTTCCGGTACCTAGCGTTTGGAGCCATTTGCATGGACTTCATAATGCTTACCGCCCCCTAAGGGAATACGGTCATTTTGGGGGTCATGACCGTTTTTTTCCCAAAAAGGCTCTTTTGTTCCCTTGCGGGGCCCTTTTTCTGCGCCTCGGTCGCCCCAAAATTTTTTTTTTAAACCATTTTCGTCTGCATGGACTCCCCTTACACATAGTCTCGGGCCGGGAGTCCAGTTGTCTGAGTTTTTTGGGGAGGCCTGCTCGCTACTGCAAGTGGAATGGACTTTCCTTGCGTACCCCCACAATCCCTGGGCAAGTGGAGAGGGTGAATCAGGTCCTAGGGACTTATCTCCGCCCCCTTCATTTCCAAACAAGAGGCTGGTCCAGTTTCAAACCCTTGGGGGGATTTTCATATAATTCCCTGGGCTCTAAATTCCCCTGGGGCTCCCCCCTTTTCCCTTGTCTTTGGTCGGCATCCCCCCCCACCCGTTCCACAGCCCACTGCCTCCCCCGAGTCCCCGCTGTGGACGTTGGTCCCTGACCCATCCGCTGTTGGAGGGGAGCCCAGTCCCCGCTTTAGGCCTCGGCCGTTTATGAAACCCCAAACGGACAAAAAAAGAAAACCCCCCTTCCCTTTTTCCCGGGGGATAAGGTGTGGCTGTCTGCCAAAATTTTCCGTTTTAAAATCCAGCTACAAGCTGGGTCCCGTTTTTTAGGACCCTTTGAAACCTGAGGGGCATTAATCCTGTGACCTACAAGCTCCGGCTCCCCCCCGAATGCGCATCCAAAAATCTTCCGTTTCCCTACTGAAGGGTACCCTAACCCCCTTTCCCCGGTGTGGTTCCCCGCCCCGTGTGATTCCACCCAAAATTTTTTTCCGTCAAAGAGATTTTGGCCTAAGCGGTTCGGGGAAGACGTTTTTTTTGGTGGACGGAAGCGATTTGGGCCAGAGGAAAGGTCGTGGGGCGGAGGAAAAACATCCTGGATAGGGGTCTCTTGTTAAGTTTATGGGGCCCGAAAGAGGGGGAGGTTTTGAGGGGGGGTATCTTTCGGGTTTTCCCGCGACCCCCGTGTTGGGGCACGGACACCCGCAACGCCGCGCCCTTGCTGCGGCTGGTGCCGCGGCCCCATGTTTGGGCCGCGGGGGCACCCCGGCCCCGTTGGGGAACACTTACCCGTCCACGCTCTTGGTCCCCCTACTGGCGCGCGTCCCCGTGCCCCGGCCCCGGGGCAGCGCGCCCCTAGTGCGGCGCGGCACTCCCCGGGAATTTTTAAAAAGACAGTGGCCCGGTGATTTGGTTTTCCCGGGCCCAGGTCCCCATTTTACCCCGCCCCCTTCCCCCGCCCCTTTGCGAATCGATAGTGCCTTGTGCGGAGAGGGGAAGGGTTCCTAAAGTGTCTTTTCCTTTTACTGTGTACCCTACCCCCCTTTCCCCCGTCCTTGAAACGAACCCTTGCCCCCCTGTCCGACCTTCTGCCTGTCCCCCCACTACGGCCTGTTTAGATTTTTTTTCACGCAACACCCCGGGTGCCACCCCAAGCAAAATCACGTCAGGGGTACGCCGGAGTAAACCCCGCACAAGTCCATCCCGTTTGCGGCGGGGGTCTGGGAAAACCCGGTTACTTTGTTCGTTCCCCCGGCGTGACTTTTATCATCGCTTGTGGTGGGCAGAGGATCCACTACCACGTCCGTAAAACATAAAGTGCAAAACCTGGTTTAAAATTGTGCCTTCATGTGTAAATGATAGGGTTGGTTAGTATTCTGTTCCTGCCTTCTCTGTATTCAATAAATATGCCACACAGGCCAGATAGCCTGCATAAAGATAATACTCTTCTTCATTGCAAAGTCAGGGGAGAAGAAGGCCTCGTTACACGGTTTTTTGGGACTGATTGGAGCCTACTGAGAGCCGTATTTGGCTGCAGTACGGCTGGAATCCGTCCAGTAATACAGTAATCCCCAAATTTCATAGAGAATATGGTTTCGTTCCCCCTCCCCGCACGGCGAATCCGCCGCGGGGGGAGAAGGTGACATGTGGATTATTTACGGCGCGTATGCGCCGTGAATAATGAGTGTCTATGGGACCGGCGAGCTGTCGGTACCCCGCCCCGGCGCACGGCTGCTGGCGTAAGTGCGGGGTGAAATCCCCCCCACAATTACGCCGGCAATACGCCGTGTGAACGAGGCCTAAGAAGTGCAGCAGTCAACCTGGTGCATCCACCAAACGTATGCAAAGTGAAAGATAATGGACAAAATAGCTAGTTCAGGGGCACTGCCATCTGCATGTATGTGGAGCAAATATTCCTAAGTGGAGGTTTTTCTGATGCTGCTTCATCTTACAATTGTCTCTTGCTATCTGCTTATTTTTACAGTGTGAATGAAATATTAGTCATTATAGCATAGGCTGTCACTGGGAGAGTTGGACATACTTGCTCAATGATTAGGTCTACAGCATTTCTTGTATCATCACAGATTAAATATGACTAATAACCAAAGCCAGTCTGTTGTTTGTGTGAGCGGGGAAGGTGCTTGTGCTTCAGACTAGCATCAAGATGTGCTTTAATAACTCAAAAACCCTCTCTACAGGGAGAGCAAGCATCAAGGAGAGACAAAACTGATTCTAACAATATGTGGCCATAAAGAGGAAACATTTCTGCTTTCTGGAACAAATAGCTAACATGAGATAGAAGCTGTTTTATGTATTGGCGAATGAGGGGTGCTTATTCACGGGGACAGCTCTATTTTAATTTATTTGCTACAAGATAGCCTTTTCCTGAAGAAAGCTGTTCTCTAGCTTTCTGCTAAATACATTTCTACAGGTTTCACCTCGTTCAGCATATTGCTCATCTTAAACACATATTGTAGGTAAAATACTAATATTCTTGCTGATTATAAAATGTATAGCTTTGACGATGTATTCCCATCTCAGACACTCCATGAATATTCCTTCTTGGTCTAAAATGGGAATGCCCCTTTAAGGTAAATGATGGCCATGATCACTAAAATTCTATTATATCTAAATAGAAACTTTCTGATCAGCAAATCCCTGCATAGACCAAGAGTGAATAATAAAATTCTCTCTGTTTAAAGCCACCACTAGTGGAGCTATAGAGCTTATGGCTAGGGATGAGCGATATTATCAGCAAAAGTTGAAATCGGCACGGTTTTTAGGCCTATCGGAATTTTCTGATCACGCGATAGTTTAGGTGACAATCTTATAGATAATCATTTACTATTACGCCTTTTTCAGCGTTTCCTGTTATTTTGTCGGCCAGCCAATCAGCTCTGAGGATAGAGGGGGGTCAAAGAGGATGTACGATGTCATGACTGGGCGGTGTATGGATCTCATTGGCTGCAAAAATCACGTGACCTTGTTTTATCTATGCAACTGCATTTCCTGTTCAGCTCATTCTCTGTCTATGACACTTCACAGCAGGATGTCTAGGCGTCTAAACCAATAGCTGTTCTAACAGCTCTGAGAGATAGTCTCTTCTTATACACAAAACCATCCACCTAGCTGTATCAGTAGCTTAGAATATAGTTAGATTAGAGAATTTCACTTCTTATTTAGTTACAGAAAGGTTTAAATAAATCTAGTGGTGTGTTCAGCCGCGGAGGGGCAGGGGGGCGTCAGGAGGAGAGGCTTTGGAAAGGAAGGGAGATATTGTGCAACTCAGTGTGTTCTGTGACCTTAAATTGAAAAAACAATGTTTTTTTTACCACTTTTTTTCCAGCAGACCTCTGATAGGAGGTGAAATTGTCACTTTTGTTTTTTCAGTTCTATTGCACTCACTGCGTGTCAGTGTTCCCAAAAACCGGCATAACTTATCCCTATAACTTTTAAATGGTTCTATTGAAGCCCGTGCGTCTGTTTGAAGCAGAGAGCTCAGTTGTACGCAAATTGTGTTATACATATTTTATAATAAATTGCTCCTGTAGTCAGTGGTGTGAAAACTGCCCTATTTTAAATCCATTTTAACTTTTTAAATAGTTTTTATTGCAGTCAAATGCATTCATTTGGCCCAAATAGTGAAATTGTACGATAGTTTTTTTTGAAAAATATCAATTGGGTAGTCCCCACTGGGCAGTTGGAAATCTCAGGGGGCTGAAGGAAGAACACGTTGATTTGGTCTTTCCCGTTTTTTCCACCAACCCCATTTCACAGATATTTGATAGGGAAAACCCCAAATTTTGTTTCTAATTTTGGGCCGGTGGGAAATTTGAGGGGAAATTTAAGAATATCTGTGGAAATTTTTTCCCGTCTTTGCGTACAGTTTCTCAATAAAGACTTGCAAAAAAAACCCCTTCTATACCTTTTAAAATTTTTATCTTTCTCAATATGCAGCGAACTACAGGTGGAAGCGGCAAAGGGGGTGTTTGGGAAAAATGCAGGTTTTGGGGCCCCATGCTGCCCCAGGGGGGAGGGAGTCAAAGTCCTTTTTAACTAAAATGGGGGGTTCAAAGACTTTCATTTTTTTCAGGCCAAAATTTTTTTCTGAAAAGGGCAATCAAGGGCATCTTTGCTGGTTTTTTTGGGGGCCCCTAAAAAAAAAGCCGCCCGTAAAAATAAAATAAAACCCAAAAGGGAAAAATCTTATTGGGCAAAACTAACTTTGGCGCTTAAAGGCCATCAAAAAGGAAAAGGGGTTACTGGGTGTTTTCCCCCCTCCTTGATCCACATTCCCCCAAATCAAAAATCAGCAATTTCCTTCAAACCCCCCCTTGGGAAAAAAGAAAATTTTCAGGATTTTTACAAAAGGCCCCCACCCGGGGGACATCTGTTGTGTCGCTTTTTCCCCCTTTAAAATGTCCAGTGGTAGAAAACCCTCGCAAACCGTCCCTTCCCCAGTTAGAAAAGGGAAGTTAACTGTAGCAGCCCAAAAAGCAAACAAAAAGCCAAAGATTTTAAAAAAAATATATTTTTTTAAATAAATCAAATTTTTTATTGGGAATTTGTATTTCTGAGTGTCCATAAGGGGGATTTTTTTTGTTGGTTTTGGGGGGTCCGGCTAAATTTAAAATGGGTTTCCAGGGGTGGCAATAGGGCCGTATTCCATTGGCCCAAAAGGGGGCCGGAAAACCAAAAATTTTTAAAAATAGGGAAATTAGTAATGGAGTGGGGCACCCAAAAAAGATTTAGCCTGCTGTGGGGCCCTTTTCCCCCTCACCGCACCTGCTTAATGAGCCCCTGCAGCCCCGAACCTCCACGTTCCCCATTGGGGAAAATTTTTGCTGGGCCCCTGCACTGAAAAATGAAAAGGGGATGTTGGTCCCCGGTTTCAAAAAAGTGATAGGGGGTTTTTCCCGGCTTTCCCCTTTCCATTTCCAATAGCAGTTTTTCTTGTTTGTGTAAAGGGGCTCCCCGGGAACGGGTCCCTATGTCCCAAAAATGTCCCCTTTAAACCCTTTGGGCATAGGGGGCCGGGTACTGGGCTTTGAAAATATCTCTTCATATATCTCTTGGGTCACCGTCCAAAACGTTATTAAAAACCCGCTACTTTGTATATAGTAATCTCTAGTGTGCCATTTCTTTTCCCTGATAAAACCCCTTTTTTTTATAGAGGGGAAAAGCGTGGGTTGGGTATAGGATATTTAATTTTCTACAATAAGTTGCTTTTTGAATTTAAAAAATTTTTC
>JAODAL010066788.1:0-17602 GCA_025379985.1 Phyllomedusa bahiana
CCCTGCCCATTTTTGGGAGGCAATTTTAAACCCCGGGGGTTACCCAAGCTTGTTAGGGGGTTTTTTTTGGAGTCAATACAGGGTGTGTATTTATAAATACAGATATCTTCATTAAACAGAGTCTGATTTTTTAGAACAAACAGTTGTCAGACAGAGAGGTGGCAGGCTCTTCACATGCATGGCAGGGGGAACAAACATTCCGGACAGGCACAGTCGCAGCACAACAGGGGACGTCGCAGAAAGGGTCATTTAGGGAGGCCACAGCTCCCGCTGTCATTAGCGGCCTTTGTGTTTTCCAAAACCCCAAGGGTTCTTGTTTGGGTTGATAGGTCACCCCATTTCCTCCCAATGATAAGAAAAACCCCCCAAAGTCGTGGGAACGCAGACAAAAACCATTAGTTGGCATGGCTGGGAGGGGTCAGCAGCCCTACCTTCCTAAACCCCCCTTTTGCCTCGGTTCCCAGCCGAATCTACTTGTGGTCGGGCCAGCGCCACAACAGCGGGGATGAACAATTTGAGGAGGGCATTGCAGTCGGGCAGCAAAGAAATGGGGCCAATATCCCTGCTTTTTGCAGAGGCGGCAAAGTATAGTTGGGGAGGTGGCAGGGAGCGGGTTGTGGGGGGGTCGCCTTATACCAAGACTGGTGATGGGACAGCAGTGACGATAAAAACACAAATGGGTTGATGATGTAGCCCCGGGCAAGGGGAGCTGGTGAAAAAGGGACTTCATAACATCGGGAGAAGAGGGCGTCAGATTGGGGTCAGGCACGGCACGCCAGCAAGTGGGTTTTTGTGGCGTGATCGCAGGGTAGCAGCATGTGAGGTCAGGAGCCAACGGCCCGGGTAGAAAACCCGCTTTGCGGTCCAAGAAAGAGGGCAAGGGTCAGCGAGGCAGCGGGGTGGGGTCATCGGGAGCGTGGCGGTAAAAAAGGGACTCGGCGGGGTGGCAGTTCTTTGCTAAGACACCAAGGAGAAAATAGGGTTAATTAAATTCGGCAAAAGTGAAGCGTGGCCAGGGAGCAACATTGGGACCCCCGGCCCTGCTCAACACAGCGCGCACCTCGGTGGCCTGGGGGGAAAACCCTGCCAGATGTGGGGTCCTCCTGCCGCCGCGCAGACGCCCAGTGGCACCAAAAGCCATGGGAGCCAGTCAAGGCTCCACCACCCCTGCAGAAGGAGCTGTTCTCTTTGCCATGATCTCCGGTCCAGATGTTCCTGCTCCACCTACTAAATGGCGCCAGCAGCCCCGTTCAGACGAGGCGAATGTAAAGAGACAACAGTATGCGTCCAACCACCCTAAGGTGCAGAAGCTGGCCCTGCACCTGAACATGTTGTTGGTACTGCAGTCCCTCCCTTTCCAAATGGTGGACTCTGCACCGTTCAGAGAACTAATGGCTTGTGCCGAGCCGAGATGGAGAGTTACAAGCCGTAATTTTTTTTCCAAAAAGGCAATACCAGCACTTCACAAATATGTAAACAGAAGGTGGGCCAGTCCTTGAGCTTATCGTTTGTTCCAAGGGTGCATGGCAGCGCGACGTGTGAGCTGTAACTACGGTCCCGGCCAGTGCATGTCCTTTATGGCCCACTGGGTGAATGTGCTTCCTGCCCACCAACAACTTGGACAGGAGACGGCGCTTTCTCCTCCACGTTGTCAACCTGCTGCTCCTGCGCCAATGTCCGCCTCCTCTTCCTCCCCCACCCACCACCACCATCTCAGCCTCCACAAGTGCTGCTCCATCATACCAAACGTGTAGGGCACAGCGGTTTCACACAGTTCTACACCTGGCTTGCCTCGGTGAACGAAGTCACACAGGGGAGGAACTGCTTCACGTCATGAAAGCAAGAAATCGATGTGTGGCTTTTCTCGCGCCAACTGCAAATCGGAACCATGGTGACGGCAATGGGAGAACATGGTGTCCGGGCTGCACCGAGGAGGAATTGTCCATGCGCCCTGCATGGCGCACGTGTTCAATCTGATTGTGTGAAGGTTCCTGAAGTCTTCCACCGATCTTCAGAAGATTCTGAAAATGGCCAGGAAACTGTGCATGCACTTCATCCATTCCTACAAAGCCAGGAACACCCTCCTCGAGTTGCAGTGGAAGAACGGCCTCTGCCAACACACACTGATATGCAATGTTTCAACCCGTTGGAATTCCAGCCTGCACATGTTGGACCGACTGTATGAACAGAGAAAGGCCATTAACGATTTTTTGATGATCCAGGCAATCAGGAGTACTCCCCTGTGTAACATTGATGTCAGCCAGTGGCAGCTCATGCGTGACACCTGCCGTTTGCTGAGGCCATTCGAGGAGGCGACGCTATTTGTCAGTTGCCAGGACTACGGGATGAATAACATCATTCCACTGCTTCATGTCCTGGAACAGATCTGTCTGGGCAGGGACTGGAGACTGGCGACTACATCTTGCGGCCACATGAGTCCGGGGACTGAATGGAGGAGGGGGAGGACTTGGAGCAGAAGCATTGTCCGGTGAAATGAGTGGATTTTCTACCCAGGTGACAAGAGAGGAGAGCAGGAGCACTGAGGAGGTAAGATGGAGATAGGAAGACGAGGCAGATGACCCGCAAGCACCGTGGCAGTATACAGTGGAGATGAAGGCAGGGAGTCCCTCAGAGTCACTTGTGCAGATGGCCCGCAGCATGCTGATTTGCCTGGCTAGTGACAGCCAAATAGTCACCATCCGGCAGAGGGATGACTTCTGGCTCTCCACCCTATTGGACCCTCGCTACCGGTCCAAAGTGGAAGCCTTTTTCCCAGCTGCTGAGAGGGAGGACAAACTCAAATACTATAGGGAAAACCTCCGTAATTAGTTGGCCGCTGCCTATGTGCGGCATCGTCCCTCCTCTGACAGGTCTGACCGGGGAGTTCCTCAGCGCTCACGTACTACTGCCGCAGCTGCTGTGGGAAGGTGGGGGGGTAGGAGCAGTACCAGCTCCATCAGCAGCAACCTAAGTCTGGAGTCACTGATGAGTAGCTTCCTTCACCCGTGTAGTGAGGAGGGCAGTCGCCAGCAGCAGCAGGACCTTGAGCAGTCCCTGACCCAACAGGTGGTGGCCTTCTTGGACAGCACACTGCCACCCCAGTTAGAAGATCCGCTGGACTACTGGGAAGCCAAACTGGATGTGTGGTCGCAAGTTGCCGAGTTTGCAGTGGAGAAGCTGTCCTGCCCGGCCAGTAGTGTGGCATCAGAGCGGGTGTTCAGTGCGGCGGGTGCCATCGTTACCCCAAGGAGAACCCGCTTGTCCACGCGAAATGTGGAACGACTGACCTTTGTTAAGATGAATCAAGCGTGGATCGGCCAGGATTTCCACACACCGATGCCTTAGGCGTCAGATTACATCAGCCATGACGCCTCACAAAAACTTTGAAAAATGAGTGTGGATTCAAACTACCTGCCTCAGCCACTATTCTGATGCCGCCACCCATCTGATGCCACACACCTGCTGACAGTTTCTCCATCTGCCTACCACCATCTTTACCAGGGACTGGTATTGCCACCCACCTCCACATTGTTATTGTGCCACTCTATGACCTCATTCTGCTGCTGCTGTTGCTGGTGCCCTGACATCCACACTGTGTCATTGTGCCTCTCTCTGACCTCATGCTGCTGCTGTTGCTCCTGCCGTCACCTCCACTCTCTGTCATTGTGCCACTCTGTGACCTACTCCTGTTTGTGCCACCTCCACACTGTGTCATTGTGCCACTGTCTGACTTCATGATGCTGCTGTGGCTGCTGCTGTGACCTACACACTCTTTCATTGTGCCACTTTGCTAGGTGCTCTCCCGTTTTTTTTGCCACCTCCAGAAAGTATTGGCCCGCCGACCTCATGCTCGCTGGGGGCGCTTTCCGGACCTACACACTGTTTATGTGGCACTCTGTGGCCTACTCCTGTTTTTTTCCCCCTCCAGAAAGTCATTGTGCACTGTCTTCCTCTGCGCTGCTGTGGCTGGTGCCGTGCCTCTGCCACCCAACGTGTCATTGTGCCACTCCTGACCTCATGCTGCTGCTGTGGCTGTGCAGTGACCTCACTCTCTGTCATTGTGCACTCTGTGGCCTACTACTGTTTTGCCACCTCCAGAATGTCATTCTCCAACTGTCTGACCCATGCTGCTGCTGTGGCTGGTGCCGTGACCTCACATCTCTGTCATTGTGCCACTCTGTGGCCTACTCACTCTCTTTTTTTGGCCATGTTTCTTCAGAATGTCATTGTGCCACTCTCTGACCTCATGCTGCTGTGGCTGCTGCTGTCACCTCCACGCTCAGTCACTGTGCCACTCTGTGGCCTACTGATGTTGCCATCTGAGCCCTCAGCTTGTTTTTTTTTCCAGCTGTCGCTGCCATTACTTTATCGGGCTAAATACCTGCTTCAGTTTTTTGGTCAGTTTTGCCCTCTTAATTGCCCAGGGAATTTTATAGTGAAGCGATTCTAAGAGCAGTGCCAGCCATATGCATGTCATACTAAAACACAACATTGTATGAAGACCAAACCAAGCTCTGTCTGCATATTTAAGCATGGCACAACATTCTACAGCACCCTACAGGCTCTGTGCAGCCTGGAAATAGCTGTTTTTAACGCGATTCGTCCCAAAATAATTCGGACCGAAACAAATCTTGTCGGAAAATTCGGCGAAGTCGGTGAATCGAATTTTTGAGAAATTCGCCCATCTCTAATTACAACCTAAAAATTAATTTATTTGAACCCCATACACTCCCCCCAAAAAAACAATGAAAGCAAACACATCCAATAACTTCTCTAAATGTATCATACTCAATAAGAGACAATACAATTATCACAAAATAATCACCACAATAGAACTTAGATGTATCATACATCTTCAACCCTCTCAAACTCTCCAGAGGTATCTGGTACCGGTGCAATGAGCAATTACAGCACTGCACACTGGGTCTTTAATTTTTAATATATAATCATCATTAGATGACATAAACAGCTAAAATCCTATCTGGAAATGTAAATGTTCTATAGATCTTCATTCCTTAGGAATCTTCAAATGTACAGGTTTATTGAAAACATAATTGCATGAATACTTGCATATTGATTTTCACAATTGCTCTATCGACACTTGGCAATCTATAGAGTATCACATGACCGAGCCGAATACATTTATAAGTTCAGTATACACACTGTGCATGTCAGACTAAATTGCTCTATTTAATACTAGTTATACAGGAATCTTGGAAGACAAGATAAGAATGGAGATTGCTGGCTTCCCTGGCCTAAAAATGGATAGATGTTTCTTATTCCTTCAACATGAGTTCTCTAGGCACAATCACAAGTAAGGCAGATTAGCGTCAGGCTCTATATAACAATGTCCCAGCCATTTATGAGTTGTCTAGGTCTCCTACCCAAGCACACTGGTTGACAGCCACTAATGACAGTCATTAAAGTGACCATCGGGAATGTCATTACACTTCCCAAAGTCCCTGAATGGCTTACAAATGTGCATAACAATGCTATATAAAGTATTGCTTCTCTCTTTCTGCTGTGACTGTATAAAGCTAGCCATACAAATGAGCTAAAAGTCGGCTGATTTCAGTGGGATCAGTTAATGAGCCTATTTGTAAGGATCTCTGAACTGTCCATAATAGCAAATGCTAAGAAAAGAGGAAATGCATTAGGGAGATCTTAGCCCCTTCTTGAAAGCTGGTCATAATTTTTTGGTTATTCGTTTTTGTCCTGCCCACCTTCCAAGAGCCATAACTTTTTTATTTCTCCATCTATATACATATTTGAGAACTTTTTAATTGCGGGACAAGATGAACTTTTTAAAGCTGTTAATGGCCATACCATATAATGTACTAGGAAACCGAAAAGAAATTCTAAGTGGGGTGAACTGTGAAAAAACATACTTTTGCCTTGTTTGTGGAGGTTTTGTTTTTATGTTGTTTACTTTTCAGTATAAATGATGTGATATCTGTATTCTTCAAATTGGTATGATTCTGCTGATACCAAATGTGTAGGGTTTTCCTTATGTTTTAGTTCTTTTTAAAAAAGATAAGCATTCTTTAGTTCTCAAATTTGCACTGCAGTGCCCTTTTCTGCAAACAGTAACTTTTTTGCTTCAACACCCATGGACCTGTGGAGACTCATTTCTTGCATGCTGAAGTGTAGTTTTTATTGATTATATGTTGGCATACATGCAATTTTCTTATTACTTTTTTGGGGGATGGGGAGTAAAATGACAAAAAAAAAACATTTTGGGCATTTGGATTTTTTTTCTCCTACGGTGTTTAGTATACGGGATAAATTATGCTATATTTTAATAGATCGGACTGGATGCGACCATACCAAATATATGTAACTTTTTATTTTTTATTTGTAAAATGTTGAAAAGTTGAGGATTTTAACTTTTAATACTTTTTATTATTATTTAAGGTACTTGACCATGACCACTGAGGGGCTCAATCGCTTCCACACCATACATCATATAAATAGTGCAGAAGGATGTACCAAGATGGTGGTTCTATTACATCCTCCATAGTGCAATAAGTAATAGAAATGTTAAAATGACTACTATGGAAGCCTTCTTTGAGACACCTCAGCCACGATCTCCTCTACATCTTAATTGTTAAACAGCAGGGAGAGTAGCCGGCTCCGATCTCTGCTGTTAGGAGCACGTGTCGGCTGTAATAGTCAGCCGACACCCACCGAGTATGGAGCGGACTCACACTGTGAGCCCGCCCCATAGCTCCTTACTGACAATAAAACGTACCCATGTGTCCATCGTCAGTAAGGGGATAATGATACCATAAATTCATCCTGGACAAAGCTCCCTTTAGGGAGGTGTTTTAGAGCCATCAACATTTTTCTTGAATCCCCCTTATGAACCTTTGCAATAAGTTTATGGGAGAGACATGTCAAGAAAAATATTGGGCTCATAGGGCACAATATTACTTTACAAAGGTCACCTATAAGCATGTTGCCCCCTTCTCGGCTCAATCACTCCGTTTGGTTTTAGGGATATCATAGGTAAAGATTAGAGATAGATGTTATATGTTATAATCCTCAATTTCCCTATTATCATCTCTTTCAGAAAGAGCTGTGGATACACAGTAGGCTTCCACCCATATATGAGGAGCTGTGATGTTCAGCTCTGGATGCTCACATGTGTCTAATCAATGGTGAATTCAATATTAGAGGACATTTCTTCATCTGCATCCATGTATCTTGTGTTATATTACAATGTTATCCACATACTCTAGGCAGTGTCCTCATTGGCTATATTATTATTATTATTATTATTATTATTATTATTATTATTATTATTTATTATGCTGGTGAATATAATTAGACATAAACTTTAGCATATGACTATTGTCTATTCTTCATCCTATCCATCAACATGTCTACAGTTGAAACCAGAAGTTTACATCCACTATAGAAAAAGACATATATGCATGTTTTTCTCACTATCTGACATGAAAGCAGAATAAACCTTACTTGTTTTAGGTCAATTAGGAACCAAAATTATTTATATTTGACAAATGCCAAAATAATGAGAGAGAGAGAATTTGTTAAGGCCTTTTTATTACTTTCTGTAAAGTCAAAAGTTGACATACACTCACCAGCCACTTTATTAGGTACACCTGTCCAACTGCTCGTTAACACTTAATTTCTAATCAGCCAATCACATGGCGACAACTCAGTGCATTTAGGCATGTAGACATGGTCAAGACAATCGCCTGCAGTTCAAACCGAGCATCAGTATGGGGAAGAAAGGTGATTTGAGTGCCTTTGAACGTGGCATGGTTGTTTGTGCCAGAAGGGCTGGTCTGAGTATTTCAGAAACTGCTGATCTCCTGGGATTTTCACGCACAACCATCTCTAGGCTTTACAGAGAATGGTCCGAAAAAGAAAAAACATCCAGTGAGCGGCAGTCCTGTGGGCGGAAATGCCTTGTTGATGCCAGAGTCAAAGGAGAATGGGCAGACTGTTCGAGCGGATAGAAAGGCAACAGTGACTCAATAGCCAACCCGTTACAACCAAAGTAGGCAGAAGAGCATCATCTGAACGCACAGTACGGCGAACTTGAGGCAGATGGGCTACAGCAGCAGAAGACCACACCGGGTGCCACTCCTTTCAGCTAAGAACAGGAAACTGAGGCTCCAATTTGCCCAAGCTCATCGAAATTGGACAGTAGAAGATTGGAAAAACGTTGCCTGGTCTGATGAGTCTTGATTTCTGCTGCGACATTCGGATAGTAGGGTCAGAATTTGGCGTCAACAACATGAAAGCATGGATCCATCCTGCCTTGTATCAACGGTTTCAGGCTGGTGGTGGTGGTGCCCATGGTGTGGGGAATATTTTCTTGGCACTCTTTGGGCCCCTTGGTACCAATTGAGCATCATTGCAACACCTTGTGGAATCTATGCCACGAAGAATTGAGGCAGTTCTGAAGGCAAAAGGGGGTCCAATCCGTTACTAGCATGGTGTACCTAATAACGTGGCCGGTGAGTGTATATTTCATTAATATTTGGTAGCATTGCCCTTAAACTGTATGACTTGGGTCAAATGTTTGGGATATCCTTTCACAAGCTTCTCATAATAGTTGGTAGGAAGTTTGGCCCATTCCTCCTGACAGAACTGGTGTAACTGAGCCATGTTTGTAGGTTGCCTTGCTCGCACCGGCGTTTTCAGGTTTGTCCATAAATTTTCAATAAGATTGAGATCAGGGCTTTGTGATGGCCACTCCAAAACATTGACTTAGTTGTCCTTAAGCCACTTTGTAACCAGTTTGGCAGTATGTTTTGGGTCATAGTCCGCTTGGAAGACTCATTTCCACCCAAGTTTTAACTTCCTGGCAGATGTCTTGAAATGTTGCATCAGTATTGCCACATAATGTTCTTTCCTCATGATGCCATCTACTTTGTGAAGTGCACCAGTCCCTCCTGCAGCAAAACAACCCCACAACATGATCCTGCCACCCCCCTGTTTCACAGTTGGGATGGTGTTCTAAGGCTTACAAGCTTTTCCCTTTTTCCTCCAAAAAAAGGCAAGTGCCCAAAAAATTCAATTTATTTTTCAGACCAAAACATTTCCCCAAAATGTGGGTCTTTTTTCCCCGGTGCTTTTGCAAACTTTAATCGATTTTTTATATTTTTTTTTGGGAGCAAGGGGTTTTCTTCCTGCAGGGTGGCCTTCGCCCATTTGATACGAACCCTTTCACTGGGAAAATACACAATTTTCCCCTTTTCCGCAGCCTTCAAAAGGTTTTTTGTTTTTTGTTCTTGCCTGATATGCCATGTGGGAACAAACAAAAAAAGCAAACAAAGCATTATCTCTGAACACAGAACCCGTCCCTTTCCTGAACGGTAGAGGCTGGAATTCCCATCTTGTTTTACTCCATAAAAATTGCTTGTACAGAGAAGGGGCCCTCATATCGGGAAATTGCACCCAAGGATTCAGATTTGCAATCCACAATTCTCTTCCTAATATCTTGGCTGTTTTTCTTTAGATTTTCCCCCTATTTTACACACAGAACAGTGTGTTTCTGGGTCCTTAAATACATCCACAACTATGTCTCTAATTAACTCAATTTTGCCAAGAACCTATTGGAAGCTTATAATAAACCTAAACAAGTAAGTTTTTTTTTTGATTCATTCAGATATGAGAAAAACTCATATTGGGTTTTTTTTAAATTTTTTTGTAAAATTCTGGTTTTAAAAAATCTATCTATTTCTGTATCTATGTAGCAAAATTAAACCTGATACACAAACACAAATTTATTTTTAAATTTCATTGCTTTCCCCGGGCCCCTCTTCTATTATCTATCCCACCTGTCTGTCGCTACTATCAGTAAAACTAATGTATTGTAATTCTACGGCCTCATTTAAAACTCTTTTTTACCTTTTCAAGATCTAGAAAACCTTTTAATAATTCCACACAAAATCTTATCTCCGACATGGGAAATTGTGAGGGAGTACAAAACCTAGGGCACAGAATATTTATTTTGAGTAAAAAATTTGATCCTACAAGTCATGATTTTAAAACAAATATGATTTTTGCCTAGGGGGAAGTGATTCACCCGCACCTCTCGCTTTACAGACTCTAAGCAAAATCCAAAAAACTTTTGCAAAACCCCCCCAAAACTATCATGCATATTTTAAAACTACTAAGTATCCTAATACAAGGGATGCCTTTTGCCGACCTTGTGGGCTCCGGGTCCGGCTCCACCCCTATAAACCCCCTCTGCTGCTTTTTTCTCATATATACTTTACCTTTGCCTTGCACTTATTTATGACTTCACATGCTGCATCCCTTTTAACACACCATAACACCAAGGGGATTTCCTTTTGAAGATCACACACTCTCTTTTTCTGCTAATTCTAGAAGCCCTTTTTTTTCATTCACCCCTTCACATCTATGTACACAAATAAAAAAAATGAAAAAAAAGAGATGATGAAGAAACAGCTAAAACTTAAGTGGAGAATACTCAGCCTGTGATGTTGAAGCCAAAGAAATGGTCAGAGTAACACAAAATACAAAAGGAAGATGTTACAGTTTCATAGATAGCATAAAAAATAAAGGTAAGTTTGGTTTTAACTTCTGACCAACAGATGACATAAAAACATTGCTATTTTGTCCACACCATTGAACACCATGGTGCATCTCCTGTAATATTACTTAACTCCAATATATAGGTGTGAGTTCAAAGACGTAGCATCCTCTTCAGTATTCTTAAGAACACACAGCAGCATTCATATCAAAGAGAGTGTAGCGGGTGGTCCCGCTCCTCGGCCCGCGGGCCATGGGCGCACCCGTGTCCGCCCCCCCCGGGTGCCTGCCGGGGTCGGGTGGCGCTGCTGGCCGCGGGACGAGCTGTGGTTCCGCCAGCCCTGGGTACTCACCTGACCTCGTTCATGTCACGTCCGCGCCCTCTGCAGGCCGAGGCGCGGGCGCTCTCTAGGGCGCGCACGCGCTCATTCTTGTAAATTTAACGGGCCAGTGTCCCAGTAATTGGCTAATTGCCGGGCGCTTCCCCTAATTATGGGTTCACTCCACAATCATTCCTTGTTGCATCTATGTTGCCTCGTGCCCAAGAAAAAGCGTTATTTAAGTGTATTCTTGCCTTACCGTGTACCAGACCTCTTGCTACGTTTCCCGACTCCGAACCTCTGCCGCCTGCCCTGACCTTCCTGCCTGTCCACGACCACGAACCATTGCCGCCAGCCCTGACCTTACTGCCTGTCCACGAGTACGATTCTTGGCTTACTATTCTGTACCTCGCTGCACCTCGGCCGCCACCGCAAGCCCACCGAATCAGGGGTAGCGACCTGGTAGAATCCCGCTGCAGCAAGTCCATCCCGCTTTGCGGCGGGCTCTGGTGAAAACCGGGACCTACTTAGATTCCGCTCCCTGGCACGGTTGTTGCCATCGCTTGCGGTGGTCCAGTGGATCCACTACCTAGCCGTTACAGAGAGTGATGCTGGGGAGGAACAGAATACACAAAAAAATCACAAAAAATAATAAGGGTTAAATAGAGATTTGGGGGTTTTTATGGTAATTATTCTAGAACAAATACATGAGTATTTGGATTTCAGTATGTTACTAAATTGCATATACATCATATACAGCAGATCTGTTTAATCTCAAGCAGTGTTAACATGGTGGTGCATATTATTTAAAGGGATGTGTACATACAAATGCATATCAGTGCATAATTAAAATTTCCGAATGAATAATAAACATCACCAAAATGTCAAAACCGTATATTTGGGACACGTGACATGAGTTGCTTTTCGCTGGCACCTACCACTCATAGCACTTTTTTTCTCGGGTTGTGCTGCATATTTTTATATATATATATTTATATATATATATATATATATTAGAAAAAATCCATGGCACTCCACAGTAAATTGAGGCAAAAAGGTGGTTTATTCCCCCATGCTCAAAGAGCGACGTTTCAGCTCCCTCACAGAGCCTTTGTCAAGCAATGTGTGAAGTGACAATATAGATTATATATAGCATAGACAATTAATCCTCAATTGAGGAAGAAGAGCATCATAATACAGTGTATAAACATCAATATAAATCAGTACATTAATCATATATCCGTGACTCAAAGTGCAAGTGCATAAAATGACGGGCAGAGGGACTAAGAGGCCCATGGGCCTATGGCGTGGGACCTTGTTCCGGGCACATGTTGGCACAGGAGAGAAAAGAAATCCTTAACGTCCTGGAGCAGAGTTGGCCACCAGTAGTGCCCCCGAGATAAGGGCGTGGACTTCCGTATCCCGGGGTGGCCGGCCCCGAATGAGAACTAAAGCCCCCCACTCCAGAATTTTCCTCCTGAGCGCTGGATGAACATAGGTTTTGCCCGGTGGGACACTATGGAGATCCACAGGAGCCACGTGGACCAGCCGTTCAGGAGTAATGATGTGCTGAGACACTGGTTCTTCTCCGGTAACGTCAGAAGCACAGGAGAGGGCATCCGCCTTGACGTTCTTCTCTGCCGATCGGAAGTGGATCTTGAAGTCGAAACAAGAGAAAAAGAGTGACCACCTGGCCTGGCGAGGATTCAAACGCTGGGCCATCTGGAGGTACTTGTGGTCCATGAAGACGTCAAATGGATGTCGAGCTCCCTCCAGCAAATGTCGCCATTCCTCCAGAGCCAATTTGATGGCCAAAAGTTCCCAATCTCCTTTGGCATAATTTTAGTTCCGCCGGCAGAAAGGTCTTAGAAAAGAAAACCGCAAGTGGTGTCTTCCCCCGGGGGGCCCTTCGGGGTTAAGAATCCCCCAGCCCCCCAAAAGGGGGCATCCCCTCAGAGAAAAGGGGTTTTTCCGGATCGGGGACACCAATATGGGTGCTCAGGCAAAAGGGGGTCTTTAACTTAAAAGAATGCTTTCCCCTCGGCTGAAAGGGCCAACTTTTCAGACTTCGTTCTTCCTATGGAGCCACGATACCACCAATTAGAAAAATGGAATAATTGCCATAGTAGTTGCAAACCCCGGGGCGTTTTTTAGCTAAGGCCGACGGGTCTGGTCATGCTGGATCACAAGAGTTTTGCTGGCTCCATCTGAAACCCCCCCATCAGAGACAATGTACCCAAGGAAGGGTACTGGCCGGGGGGAACCGACCTTTCCACTTGGAAAACAGTCGGTTTGTTACGCAAACGTCCGTAAACCTGGTGCACCTGTACCCAAATAGTTGCAGCCCCTGGAGAAAAACAGGATATCTCTGAAACTATGACGCAGATTTAAAAAAGGGTCCCGAAACTCAATGCAAATTCCTGAAATAACAGCGGGGGGTTTTCATAGCCCAAAGGGGCATCACAGATTTTAAAAAATGCCCCACAGAAATTGAATGCCGTCTCCCCCCCGCCCCCTTACAAATTCTAAAAAGGTTGTAGGCCCCCCTTTGGGTCCCCCCGGAAAAATACCTTGGCTCCCCGGAGTCGGTCGAAAGACTCGAGAACAGGGGTTTGGGGGATAGCTTTTTACCGGTTTGTTTACCCCTTAAAAAATACACCCGAAGTGCTTTTTTTTTCTTACAAAAAAACCCGACCCCGGCTAAAGAGGAGATTTGCAGATAAGCCTTTCAGAAAATTTTTCCCCGTATATAGGCCGACATGGCCTGAGACGGCGGAACAAGCGGTAGACCCTTCCCCCCGGGGGGCGGTTCCGGGGGAGGTAAATGGGGCATCTTAGGGCCGATGCGGCGGCGCGTCTCACCTTTTTTTCTCCGAGAAACTCCCCAAAGTCCGGGTACCCCGGCAGGCCTGGCGGGGTTTAAAAATTGACCGTGGAAGGAAAGGGGGAAAGGGGGCGTAGTCCCCCACCAAAAAAGGGCCGGGCAACCCGATTCCCCAATGCAGACCTCGCCTGTCTTCCAATCCACGAAAGGGGGCTGACGTTGCGACGGGGACCCCCAAAACAGGTTTTCGGGGGAAGCACAGGTTAAAAAACTAAAACCCGTAAGGGGAACGTGAAAGGGGAAACCCCCTCTCCTTGTGAAAAGACCCCTAAAAAGGGAAGACACTTCCGGGTTAAGTACGTATGGAGTCCAAAGGGACTCCCCATGGGAAGAGATTGCGGGGGCTTCTCCGGGCGGTCACTGGCAGGGGTAATGGGCACCCCAAGGGAGGCATGAATAAAGTTCCCCCGGCTGGCCGGAGGTCCAAGGGGCAAACCCCCCAACGGTAAACAGCATGGGTTTATCCTCCACGGGAAAACACAATCTGGGGGGGAGAATTACACCTGGGGACCCCCCTTCCTTTCGGCCCTGGGGTGCGAGCGTTTCCGGGAGTGCGGGGGACGCTGCGGGACAGCTTCTGGGGAGAGGTCCCGGACGGGGCGCAGTAGAGGAAAAGATTTTCCGCCCCGTCGGGACAGTCTTGATTAAACAATGACCCAATTTTTCTGCAGGGTTCCTCGGGGAGCCCTGGGGGGAGCGGCAGCGGGGAGACCTCGGGGAACAAAGGACCGACGGGTATCGGGGAGTCGTGCCGAGTCCTTTCCTCCCGCAGTTCCCCCCTCCTTCCGTAAACCCCAAACTTTCCGGATGCAGGCTCACCACAAACGTACTTTTGACCTTTCCGGGGGGAACGGGTCCCCATCAGCTTCACCCGGTGGAGCACGGGGTAATAAACCCAGCAAATTTTTTGGGACCCCCTGTCGAACTTGGGGGGAAAGGAAGACGGGTTTTGGGGCCCCCCATGGGCCAGGGGGAAGGCAGGGGGAGATGGAACCACCCCGAAGAAGACGGTTGCTGCTGCGGGGGACCCAAAAAGTTGTCGCCATGGCAAGAGCTTGGCCAATTGCTGTGCCTGTTGCCGTTTCCCTGCACGCTGGGGCAACAATAGTTGTAAGATCCGAAAAAGACTTGGCGGGGGGCACCTTGGGGATCCGGGGCGGACTAACTGTAAGGGCCCGGGGATAGGATCCATGGACCACCGAAACGGGGGGGAAAAAACCCCCGGGGAGGGGTTTCTAAAGTAGCCCCCGGTTTTTCACAAAACCCCCGCCGCAAAGCAGGTGGCTTGCGCGGCGGGATTTACCAGGTCGCTCCCCCCCCTGACGGGGGGCTTCGGGGGGCGGCCTATTCAGAAAGGTACAGAATCGAGAGGCGAAACCGTGTATGGGCGGGCGGGAAAAGGTCGGGAAGGGGCCAGAGATTTTCTGAACGAGAAACGTACGGAGGTTTTGGGTAATGCAAGGCAAAAAACACTTAGGAACCTTCTTAAGGCCGGGCAAAAATAACCCCAGCGGGAAAAGTCCCAACCTAACCAAAATAGGGGAGGCCCGGTAATTAAAAATTTACTGGTGCGCTGGCCCTTTAAATTTGCAAAAGGGCGCGCGCGCCCTAGGGGGGGCCGCGCCCTCGGCCGGCAGAGGTTCGGAAAGAGCGAACGGGGTTTAGGTAGTGTTAGAAGGAGGGGTGCCCACAGCCCGTCCCGGGGCCAGGGGCGCTACCAGTCCCGGAAAGGGGACCCCAGGGGGGGGCGCAAGGGGGGGCGCCTGTCCCCGGCCGGAGTGCCCGCCATCGCACTTTAATTAAAATTACTGATTTTTTTGATTTTAACACGTATTATGTGTCTTTTTCTCAATTGAGGTTTTAATTGTCTATGCTTATATAATTATTTTGTCATTTACACTTGTTGACAAGGTCTTAGGGGCTGAAACGTCGCTCTTGACAGGGGGATTAAACCACCTTTTTGCCTGAATTTACTTTGAGTGCCGGGGGTTTTTTTTTTCTATTTTATATTGGGTTTCTTTATGGGAAAAAGTGATTGCCGCTGGCCCCCCTTTTTTCATTTTTTGACTGTTGTTGTTTTATGCGCAATTTTTTCACTTTTTTTGTAATACAATATACATACAATATATATAAAAATAATATAATAAATATTAAAAAAAAAGTCCACGGGAATCCAAAATGCTTCAAAAAATAAGGGATTTATTCCCCCCATGCCAAAAGAGCGAGTTCACTCCTCCAGAGCCCCTTTTTTCAAGCAATAAAACTATATTGTCCTTCACAATTTTGGGCCCTTTACAAAAGGCCTGGGGGGGGAAAAATCGCTCTTTTGAGCATGGAGGGGGAAAAAAATCACCCTTTTTGCTTGAACGCATTTTTTGGGAAATGCCCCTGGGGCTTTTTTTTTTTGTATTTTGGAACTTCTTGTTTTCAGAAGCTTTTGCTGCGGCACCCCTCCTTCTAATCTTTTTAAGTTTTTTTTTGGATGCTGCTATTTTCAATTATTTATAAAAATATAAAAATATTTTTATATAAATATAATAATTTTTATATATATATATATATTATATATATATGAAAAAAAGGGGGCACAACCAAATCAATTTCTATATAAAAATATATAAAATAAAATATTATATATAATATATGTATATTTAAAAATTTATCTAATACATTTTTTCGAATAATTAATAAAAGGGTAAAATTTTAAGCATTTTACTTTGTATTTTTTTTTTTTCTTTAAGTTATGTTAAAATAAAAATAATGTTAGTAATAAAGTAAAAGTAATAATGAAAAATGGGAAAAAAAAACTTCTAATAGTAATATTATTTAAAAATCTATTTTTAAACTTTTAAGTTTTTAAAAAAAAAAATTTTCCCCCCAAAACAAACTTCATGCAGATGTTGGTCTAGATGGCTTTGATGCAGGACTACTGTGTTTCTAGATAACAGTGATATCCACTGACCCACCATGCATAGTGAACATGGGGAATTAAATTTTCTTTTTTTTGGGGGAAACAGAAAATTCTTAAAGGGTTCTCCAGAAAAAAAAGGGAAAAATAAAAAGATAATCTCATGTCTAAAGAAAAAAATTCCCAAATACTTTTTACCGTATAAACCGGTATAACCACCCAGTAAAGCCCCCAGGGGACCTACTTTTGCCACAAAAAAAACGGGAAAAACTTATTTACTGAGTATAACCTGGGGGAAAACGCGCAGCTCTGGAATTTTTTAAAAAAAAAATGAACCAATAAAATTAATAGGCATTTAAAAGTCCCCCAAGGCAGTGTAACTGGTAAGGGAAATTTAATTTCCCCATAGCCGTTATAGGCAAATTTTTAATTCCCAATAGGGTGGGGTAGGCAGTTTTTAATGTCCCCCTTAGGCAGGTTATAGGCTGTATACAGTTTAAAAGTCCCGATAGGTTGGTTATAGCAGATAAGTCGTTTTATACGCAGGATAGGCACTAAAAATGTCCCCAAAGGCCCCCCTAAAGGCAGGTAACTGCCCCCAAGGCAGGGATAGGCAGGGATAGGGCCCCCTAAACAGGGTTTTAGGTCGTTATGGGAGGTATAGGGGCCCCCCAGGGAGCTATAGGTCGATAGGGAGGTTAGATCCCCCTATAGGTTTAGCAGTATTGTCGTTAGGCAGGATGGCCCCCCCAGGGGAGGCTATAGGGATGTATAATCCCCCTAGGAAGGGGTTATAGGCAGGAAAAGGTCCCCCCCGGAGCATAGGCAGGTTTAAGGCCCCCTTGGTTATAGCCCGGGGATAGGAGGTTTTTAAACCGGTAAAAGGTGGTTACAGCCCCGGGATAGGAGGTTTTTCCCCCGGGATAGGTAGTTACAGCCAGGTTTTTAGTAGGTTAC
>JAODAL010066789.1:0-17601 GCA_025379985.1 Phyllomedusa bahiana
AAAAACCAAATCAAGAACCCTTGGGTTGCTGAACAACACATAGCTGCTAGATGACACCGGCAGTTCTGGCCTCACCGAGTGACCCCTGCTGCGATGTCCCCTTACTGTGCTGCGACCTGGGCCTGCTCCAGGAATGTTTGTGCTACTGCCACTCGCATGTGAAGAGCCTGCCACCTCTCTGTCTGACATACTGTTTGTTCTAAAATGTACAGACTCTGTTTAATGAAGATATTTGTATATGATAAATATACACCCTGTATTTGACTCCAAATGAACCCACTAACAAGCTTGGTTAACCCTTGGATATAAATTGCGCTCCACCAATGGCCAGGAAAAATTTACTTGTATGTGCCGTTTAAAAACACTGTGTATTTTACTGAGTAGAAAAGCGCAAACAGTCTTAATTAACCTTCGGATATGAATTATGCTACAAGCAAAATTTCTTGTTTGGCGTTGAAACTCTTTTAGTGACCACAACAGCAGAAAAACAATTAACCCTTGGATCTAAATTGCGCAAAAGAAATGAGGTGCCAAAAATTACCATGCTATGTAGCGTGTTACAAACGACGTGTATTTTTACTGAGCACAACAGCAGTAAAAACGCGTAATTAACCTTCGAAAGGAATTAATGCTACAGGCAAAATTTCCTCTTTGGCGTTGAAAAACACCGTTTCTTTTAGTGACCACAACAGAGACAAAAAACCTGAATTAAACCCTTGGATCTAAATTGCGCAAAAGAAATGAGCAGCCAAAAATAAGTGGTATTTGGATAGTAAAAACGCCGTTCTTTAAACGGAATACAACAGCAACAACAGGCTTAGATAAACCATGGATATTCAATGTGCTCAAGAACAGAGCAGATAGCATTAAAATGTACATGCAGCCGAAGTGGAACGCACACTGGACTTCAATCCAATACCCCACAAAATCAAAATGTAGAGAAGCAGTCTCTGAGACAAGCTGTGACACCCCCCAAAAATCGCTGTATATTTTTATATAGTTCTTTATTGTGAGATCTCAGCTGCAGCAGCATGGCACAAGGAGAGCAGTGTGAACTGCCAGCGTCACGTCCGGACTTACATAGTGCGGTGACGTCACAGAATCCCGCCGTCTCTGATGGCTTCACCTCTGCACATGTCATTTAGGCTACTCCTTTCTTCCTGCCAGACTTCTTTGCCCCATGTAACGCCATATGCTCGCAGCCATTTTATCAATTAAAAACATGCTTTGTTCCCGCGAATCACCCCAAACTTCACTTCGTCAAAAACGAATTTTTCCAAATTCTAAAGAAATTCCCTTTGTTAAATCGAAATTTGCCCTCTAATAAGAACTACTGGGGTGGGGTCTAGTTGCGCAGGTTTGGACTTTTTTTACTGTAGCTGCCGCTGCCCCAACCGAAAGAAACGCAAAACTACCATTAAGGACCAAATACTTCTTTATTTAACGGGGCAAATTGAGCTGGCATCCCTGTCCTTTGCTGGGGAAGCAAAGGGGTCGGTCGATGACAGCCAGGATCCTGCTGTAATGGCTGGGATTAGAAAACCCCGTTTTGACTTTTAACCCCTTAGAAGCCCCGTATTGTGCAATTTTTTTTTCCTCAACAAAATTCCTATCTACAGAAATTTCAAGGTAAAAAAAACCATTCAGAATTGGTTCGTACACCCAAAAAGGGCAAAACTAAAAAATATCAATTTTCCCCATTGGGGAAACAAAAAAAATTTTTTTTTTTAAAAGGGCCAAAAAACAATTTTTTTTGCTAATTTTTTTAAAAAAAAAAAAAAAAAAAATTTTTTTTTTTTACCCAAAATATTAGCTTTATATCAGGAAAAACGTGGCAGAAATGTACCCCAAGGAGAAAATAAACCAACTACCGCAATCATACAGCTAAAGTGGTGGAAAATTGACTCTGTCAAATGAAAATATCGAAAGTCTGAAAAATGTACTTTAACCCCAGAAAATTAGGGATCTGAAGCTCAAATGGTGTTTTAACCACAGGAAGGCGTTGATGTTGTAGAGAGGAAGAACCCATGATGAATGATTAAAAATGCACTTTGTGGGAGTGTCCAGAGAAATTAAATTTTCTCTTTACATAGAGCTCATAATCAAAAAACATGAATAAACCTTCCTGGCCAATTCCTAATCCTTAAGTGATTTTTGAGTAAGTGAACAGTCAAACACGATGGATGGGTGAGGAAAGGATTCAGATAAGTGAAAAATGTAGCATTTTCTCATATAAGATATATTACAAGATTTCTTATTTTTACTGAAAAACTATTTATTGAAATAAGTTTTTAATAGCAGTCCACACAGAATAAAAGACATGTGTATTAAGTCAATTATCCTGATGATGTGAGCGGCGCTGATCCTCAACTTGACGTTCTTGTACAGTTCTTTGTGTCCTCTGAAATACTCCACTCTTCCATGGAGAAATAGACGGTGACAACCTGACACCTAATGGAACCTGACACACAAATGATACAGCACACCCAGACCCCTCCAGGTGTGTACTGTACAATGTCCCCAGGATTCCCAGCATCCTCACCTCACCACTCAGCAGCTCAAAGATCTTTTTGGGTGATTCTAGGATGCTTCTCTTTATTGCTTTCTTTATGGATGGACAGACGAGATGTGTAAGCCCCGTGATGGAGTTCATGGATCTTCCGAGGGGGGGGCATCCTTCAGACACCAGGGCTGGAGAGTGGGGTTCGCTCACTAGAGTCGGGTCTTCTTCATGAATGTGTAATCCGTGAGATTAATGTCTGATGAGAGTACAATAAAAAAATAATGTGACATCACAAACCCCCTCCCCTCTCCAGTCATATCATCTGTTATACCATAGATAAGAAATGATGTAATTTGAGAACATCATCAGAATCTCTCCCCTCTTACCTCTCCAGTAACCTGGAAGATTATCTCTAGGGTGAGATTTAGTATGTCCTCTACCATCTTGTCCCCAATCATCGACTGGTTTATTAATATACTGTGAGGAATCTGTATTGCAGAAACTAGAAAACCTGAATGAATAGAAATAAGATGAGACGATGTAAAAACTACACAAAATCCTACATAGAATACCAACACTTGGAAACCTTAAGAAATATAATTACAGTGTAGATATTGTATTCTCTATTCGATGGATGAGAACAGCATTTCAATATCTTATGTCAAAGAATGCCATACCCTAAAATGTCAGCTACAGCCAATTACTGGACTCAGAAGTGATACCAGTATGGGCAACATTAGTCACATTACATACCTACTGGTATCACCACTGCAACCAATGTTTTGTCACTAGGTAACCAGAACTGAGGGAACCACAGGAACATCATGCTCGATTTTGCCTGGGTTTAATATAAGTGTTAATCACTTTAACAAAAATTAATATTTTAATTGATTGGATTTAGCGCGTACCCAAAACACCCAGCGTATTGCAATATGCCTTTGTGAATATACCCTGAAAGTAATATAGAAAAAAACAACAGAAAATACTAAACTACAGAAGTGTTATTTTCCATTCCCTACCCCAAGAGTAAGAGTTACCAATGACTTATCTGCAGCCAAAATTCCTATTAGGGTATGTTCACATGGCGTAATTGCGGCGCATACAGTATGGCCGCAATTACGCCGGGTGTTGTTGGGTGTTGTACGCCCGCCGGCCCCATAGACATGTCAATTATCTCCCCGCCCGTACAATACGATTGTATTGTACAAGCGGGGAGAGAAGGAGTAATCCATAGTTCCCTATGAGAGCTATGTATTACCGTAAATCATGGGGCGCATTCCCCACAATTAAAAGAGCAAACGCAGCGAAATACAGCAAAATGCACCCCAAAATAAGCTGTGAACATATCCTTAAAACGGTCACAAAATACTCATCTTGCAACAGCAAGAGACAAAAAAATAAGTTCCGGCTCTTGGAAGGTGACGACATGAAAGCAATGGCCTCATTTATCAAAACTGTCCCAATAGAAAGAGAATCCCCGACACACCCCTTTAGAATGCTAAGGATATTTATTCAAGCCGTTTAGCCTTACAGAAGAAATATGCTTCTCTTCATAAAGACCAAGTTGAGTTGACATGCTTAGTGGAGTATTCCCATAGTCCGACGTTTCAGCCAACAGGCCTTGGTCTAAGTGGGGCCTAGACTGGAGGTGAGACGAACAGAGCCACAGAGTGCACTTCCCACCTCCCAAATCTAGGGCCGCTTTGACCAAGGCCTGTTGGCCGAAAACGTCGGATTTTGGAATACCCACTAAAGCATCATCAACTCAACTTAGTCTTTTTGAAGAAAGCAATTTCTTCTGTAATGGCTAAACGGCTTGAATAAATACTCCCTTTGCATTCTGAAGGTGTTTGGGGATTGTCCTTATAATGAATATTTAGCCACGGACTTTTCTACTGAGCACCCAACCTCCACAAGGTGTGCGGCACCATAACACACTACCTATTCTCAAAACTGTCTGTTGCCCACAGCAACCAATCAGAGCTCATAGTAAACGGGTTTCCTAACAACTAAACAGTTCTCAGAAAAATGGGAAATACTCTAGAGCGCTGGAGGGAATATAACAATTTTAAAAGTATACAATTTATTTTACATATACATTACGTGTTTCACGAGTTCCACACTCGCTTCCTCAGATGTATCGATTCCTTAATTCAACAAACTTGATATACATTCCCTATCTTGAATTAAATGAAAATAAAAAAACTAAAGATACAAATGATAGGGGTTTATTTGAAATGAGTTTTATAACAACCCACAGTTCCCAGTACAAAGAAATCCAAAATATTGTAAAAAATCATTGGCACATTCTGAGACGAGACCCGGTTTTAAAAGAAACCCTCTCTGAACATCCTAAATTTATTTACAGGAGAGCCAAAACTATAAAAAACATCTTGGCTCCCTCAAAATTAAAACAACATCATGAAAAACAGGTTGTATCAATCAAAGAGAGTGGGAAGGAAAAAGAAAAGAAAAAACCGGGAGTTTATGCATGTGGTCACTTTAATTGTAAATGTTGCGAAGTAATCAAGAATGGTGATAGTTTTAAAGGGGATGTATCGCTTCCTTAGTTCGGCTGATTCACACTGCTCTCAGCTTCTCAACTATGGAAATGCAGGGGCGTTTCTTCCCCTCCTAGCTGGGTGACATCATCCCCCCCTTCACTGTGCATGCTGGCTCCCGAGACTCCCCCCCTCCCCTCTCTGAGTCCACATGTCACTGTGTCTTTCCCTATGCAGTCTTATTTTGTAAGAGCTGTATACATACCACAGGCTGCATTCAATCTAGACTGAGCAACTGAACTCTTCTCCTCACAGCTGTAGATGCTCTATGAACGGCACAGATCTCGAGTCTATGCAGGAGAGTTAGGCACCGGGACAAAACTGTTATGTTTTCCTCATTGTAGAATCTGTTGCAGCTGTTTCGGGCTGGGTGGGGAGAAGAAAATGCTACGGCCCCTAACTCTGAGTCAGGCAGGGATCGACACAAATTGTGCTATTTCCTGATTGTGTAAGCCCTTCATGTAATTCTGTTTCTCTGCCGTATAAATGAAAATGTACGGTCCCTTACTCTGAGTGGGAGACCAGCTCCGTGAATTCGACCAGGGGCTGTAACAAATGTAAATGAGCTCTCACTAGTGAAATGAAAGGGAGGAGGAACCCAAAGAGCGATTCGACCAGGATTTGATATCAGTGTAAACAAAAACACAAGATAAGGAATACTGTGAATACAAGACAACTTTGCTAATGACATCTAATTGCAAAGTTGCTTGTTTTCACTGCCCCCTTATTCTGAAGACCATTTAATGAAATGATAAAACCCCTTTAAATCTACATCAACAGGAGAGGAATCTCACATAAGATACCCTCACCTGTTCAAGTTCCTTCGTAATCTACTTGATTACATGCCAATGTGGCATACAATACATAGGGAAGACTACAATAAAGTTATCCCGACGTTTAAGAGGACATCGCTACAACGTAAAACACAGTAGACTTGTTCAGTCTCCCTAGACACTGCCTAGAAATACATAATAGCAATGAATTAGAACTGGTTATACAGCCTATTGAATACATCCCAGAGGAAGTGCCAAACAGAATAAAGAAATTAAATAGCCGTGAGATGTACTGGATTTATAAATTAAACACATTAAAACCACATGGATTAAACGAAATATTTGAATCCATAGTGTAAATCCAATCCCCTTATATTTTATATATATACCCTTTGAAGTTCAGTGTATATTAGGTTAATTGATCATTATGAGTCATATATATATTTTTACATTTTTAGGGATATTTTTACACTTTTTCATATATATTTTATAACTAGCCAAAAAGGAAATTCTTTTAATTTATTATGATTCTTTGAAAGAGATATATAGAATGCGTGAAATACACATATTTTTTAAATAGTACTCTTAAGGTTGATATAGTTCTATGAGGAATATTTTATGAATGAACATTGATGAATGGAATTTTATGAATGAATTTTTATCAATGGCTTCAATGATGAATGGGCAATTGTTTTTAATTAATTGTTTACAATTAACACAGATTGAATCTATTATTCTTTTTAGGTAGAAATTTTAGTTTTTAAAGATAGGGAAGGGTATTAAATTGTTAAATTTAAAGGGGAAATCGAAAACATTTTATAAAGGGGGATTTGGGACCCGGGGAAACGCGAAATGAAAAAAATTAAAAAAATTTGTTATTTTTAAAAAATTGTTATATATTTCCCGGGGTTCCGGCGCCACGCTTTGGAACGGGGGCCCAACCAGCTCCCCCGGCCCGCCGGCATCATACCGACAAACTGCCGTTTTAAGGCACAGACCGCTAAACCCAGCACCCAGGCTCCCCCCACAACCCGGCCCCACCCCCCTTTTTGCCGCGGACCGCCCGCTCCCCAGGACCGTTTTCCCCGCCGGTCGAAAACCGCACCCTTCCCCCTGCAAAACCCTTTCTTCCCACCCGACGGCCTGAAAAACTTGCAGCGCAACCCCGGCAGCGAGACCGGGGGCAACCGGGACCGCGGCCGCGCCCTTTGGGGACGCATAAACTGTGGGGCCCGGGACTCCCGGCCCTCAGGACGCTTTTTACACCCGAAGGGAGACAGCCCAGAGATCGGGCGGCGCGACCGGGAGGGGGGACCCGCTGAAAACAGTGGGGGGGCCCACGTGGCTGAAACGTCGGGGCAAAAGGGGGGGGGGGAAACGGCTGTACACCGGTAAACCCCAGAAGGGGGTTTGAACACTGAAAGGGGGCCCAGTTATAAAACGGGGGGGGAAACACTGGCGGGGTGCGGTCAACAGCACAGCAACAAAAAAAAGGGGACCGGGCCCGGGGCCCTCACTGATTTGGGACATGAGCCACAAATCCCCAACCTCCCATACCAGTCAGCACCCGAAAACAAAGGGCTGCGGCCCCCCCCCACACAACTCCTCATTCTCCCTAGGGAGAAGTATCTACCCGGGCCCCCAAAAAATCTGGAGCAGGCAGAATTCACTTCTTGCCCCACCAAAATGGCGTCTTCTAGCCACATGAAATTTAAAAGAGAGGATGAAGGGGGAACAAAGTACTTGCAGCACCCAAGGAACCCAGCTTAGCTTTGCAGACCCTTCCCCCCAGCCCCTTCCGCGGGACACGGCTACAAAACTCCCCCTTAAATTACAAGCTCCCTTGCCAGGAAGTTGCGAGACAAAAGCTCCAACTTGCAGGCGGCCTTAAAAACCACTATCCAACCCTCTATGCAAAAATTTAAACAGAAAAAAAAGGTTGCAACACACTCACCCCAATAGGGGAAAATTTGGAAACGAGAAAAAAATTTGACCGGGAGCAAACAACATCACCCGGGAACCGCCCCCTTAAGCCTGCCCCAAAGGGCCCCAAAAAGGGGTGAAACCCAAGAGCGCATGGGAAACCTCAAAAACGCCCCCAAACGACCCAACCTAAGATTGGTGGGTCTCCCGGAACCCATTCAAACACTTTATCTCCAACCTCTGGGCCGGGAGGACAAAACCACCCCCCTTGGGCATCGGGTCATATTTTGCCGCATAGAGCAATCCCCGAGTGGGCCCAGAAAGGCCCGCCCCCCAAAACCGCCAAGCCCCAAACAACGACAGAGCCGAAGGGTTGATCAAAAATTTCCGGGAATTTCCCAATGAAAAAAACCGAGATTCTGAAGCCTATCGCAGGTTTAACAAGCCACTTCTCCCCAGGGACACAAAGTATTACTCTTTGAGGATTTGCCCTTTGTGATACATCAGAAAGGGGCCCGGGACCCTTTTCAGGGGGAAAAATCACAACCCTCTTCCAGCGAAGATCGATTCCAGATCCTCTATCCTGCCACCCTCAAAGTGCTTCGCCCCCAGAGGGACCTCCCAGACTTTTCTAATCGTCGCAGAGGAAAGGGGAAGGCCTACGGGACATCCTGAACTTCAGGGAGGCCCTTTCTCCAAACGCCCAGACCCTCGGGAACAACTCGACCACCCAGGGACGACTAAGGAGGCTCAATAAACCAAAGGCCATGGGGCGGGTGCCCCGGGATCGCTAAACCCACCCTTTGGCCAAACCACGGAAAGAGAAAAGAGGAATAAAAAGGGGGACCCCCTTTTGGGGTCTGGGCTCCCCATCACCGCCCCCCCTTTTCCCCAAAAAGAATGCCGGGGTAGAAAGGGCCCGCTGCGAGATTTCTCCGGACTGAGGCGTTAGGCTTCGGGAATGGGCAAGATCCGGGTTTTCCCTTTTTGGGGGGGGGGGGAAAGATTGACTTTTCCAGCCCGGGGGGGGCCCAGCCGTCAGGGGGGTGAGGTTTTGGCTAAAAGGGGCCCTCCCTCTCGTTTTGGGCTGCCCCTCTATTTTTGTCATTTTTTGTCTATACCCCAATCAATATTTTTTCGATGCTTACTGTTGCACATTTTTTGGGCCGGGTTGGCAAGGGGGGGGGCACTGTTTATTTGGAACCCTCTCAAAAACCACCCCCCCATCCGAGGGGAAAAAAAGGAACTTTTTCCCAACGCTTTGAGAGGCGTTTTGGGGGCCCTTTTTCTTCTGGCTTTTTTTCTGTATTCTTTCACTAGACAGATGCTAATCGGCCCTTACACCATTGAAAATTTTTCTCAGATAGGTTGTTATTGCCATGCCCCCGTCTTCCCCCCTTTCCCCTCTACTGTTTTTTGGGTACAAGCCCTGGACCCCGGTTTTTTGGGGGGTGGGGGCGGACTCGCCCCCATTTACTCAGTGCCAAACCCAGGGTTTTTCCCAAAGCAAAGATGTCACACTATGCGGATAGTCCCCCTTTAACAAAAGGGGGCTCCGCTCCCCAAACAAGCAGAAAGGTTTACCCGCCATTTGAAGAGGCTCCGCCCCCGATGGGGCCCCTTTTTTGCAGATCGAAACAAAAGGGCCCCGATGAAAAAAAAGCGCTTGGAAAAAGCTGTGGGGGGGACATGTTTTTTGGGCCCTCCCTCCGCAAAGGGCAAAGCGGGGTAATTACCCTTATCCATAAAAATTTCCCCCTTTGAACTAGTGCACACCCCATGACGGAAGGGCAGTTTTTCACACCTGATGATTAAATGGGGAGGTCATAACCCATATTTCCAATGGGGTCTGGTCCCAACAAACTAACAGGGCTTTTTTTTCGGGGAGTTAGAAGACAGGATGGGCCCGTTGACCAAAAGAAACCAGATCTTTTGGAGGAGATATGAAGGGCGGTTTTTGGGACCCAGGGGGGGACGGGAGGGGTGGTCCCAAAATACCCCAAGTTAGAGGCGGGGGAACCACCCATCAGGGCAGGGATACGAAAACGTTTTGTAAGCCCCCTTGGCCTCCTTTATTGCTGGGGGGGAGAGAAATCCTGTTTGAACGTGATTTCACGAAATTTTTCCCCCCGGTACCCCAAAACAGGGTTTCGAGGTTGGACCACCTCCTGGTCTCAGAAAACCCCTCCAACCCAAATTTTGAGAAAACAAAAAACTGGACAAGGTTATCTTTTTGCCCAAATCTCCGATTTCCATAGATCTTCGGAATCATTTCCAAGGGTTTTTAAAACTTTAATGGGAAATTCCCTCTTCTCACAGGGGCAGATGAATTTGCGAACAGATCAGGGGGTGGTGGATGACCCTTTTTCCCCGCAACTCCACCCATCAAGAAAGACCCTTGCTTTTAAATTTTATGACTGCAAGGGGGTACTTAAGGAAGGAAATAGCCCCCCACTTCAGTGTATAAGAATAGGCTTAAGGTTTCCTACTTGAAGGCGTCGGAAAGGTTAGGGAAAACTTTTTCAGACCTTCCCTTTGGGGGCAACCCCCAAGGGGGCCCAGGGAAAATTGGGAAAGGCCGAAAAGAGTTTAACCTGTGGGCAGAGCCTAGGGGGGGAAGTCCACAGAACGCTTGCACTCAACCCTTTCAGGTTGGGAACAAATCCGGAAACTCCTTTTCCCCGGGTCCCGAACCACTTAAAGCCTTCAACAATTTACGCCCTTTGCACGCCAGAGGGGACTATCACCCACCGAACCCTGCAGGGGAAACAAAAGACACGCCCAGCGTACAAAGCCCTGCGTACCCCCCGAGGGAAAAGCCGCTGGCCCGAGGAGGACAACCCGGGGTTTTTCCCGTCCAAAAAATTTGTTTGTCCGCCCAAACAATCTGCAGAGAGAGGAGCGAAAAAGCAAATATAACCGGGAAGGGGGGAGTCAAGTTTGGGCCCTTCGCCCCTTTTAAAAACAGGGAAGGCCCCCGGACCTGATGGGTTCTCGGGGGGATGTAAATTTATCTTTTATAGGGTCATAACACCCCCACCCCACTGAGTACTACAATCGGGTCCTACATTTCAGGGACCATGCGCCCAAAAATCCAAAAATGCCTATATTTAAAAATTTTTCCAAAAAAAGGGGAAAGGGGGCCATTGCCTTCCCCCTTCCCAAAACCCCCTAACCCTTAAAAGACATTGACCAAAAAAAAAATTTTCTCCAAAATACGGCCGACTGCCCGCGCGTTTTATTCCTCAGCTGAAAGGACCCTCCCAGAAGGGCTTTATCAAGGGGCCCGGGAGCGGTGGGGAAAACCCCAGGAAGGTTTCTCCAACCTAGAAAAAGGGTCCCCACACAAGCCATTGCCCCGGAGAGCAGCCGTTCCCACTGGGCCCTTTGATGCCCGAAAAGGGCCTTTTGATAATGTTCGCTGGGGGCGGGCTTTGGAAACGCTTATTCCCTTGGGGGGGTTTTTCGGGGGGCAAATTTTGGCCATCTTTCCGCCATCTATTATTTCCCCAACGGGACAAATTTACACCACAGGCTTCCTTTCCCCAAAATTTCTCCTTCAAAAGGGGACAAGACAGGGGTGCCCGCGTCCCCCTTTCTTTTTAACTTTGGCCCCTTTGGGGCCCCTGGGGGCCCGGGTGCTCGAGGACTCAGACCCTTTTCAAGGGGAAAACGGGTAGGAAGGAAAAAGGAGGGGGAAGATTGCTTTATTTGCCGATGACCTAATCTTCTTTTTGTCAAACCCCCCCGGGCCACCTCCCCAGTCCCAGATGCCCCCACAAAATTTTGGCGCATTTTTCAGGGTATAAAGTTTAATGGGGTCCCAAAAAAGAATTACTAAAAGTTGGGGGCCGAAGCTGCCCCAGTCATAATGGGGCCCCAAAAGGGGAAAAAAAACCCGGGGTTTAGGAACCCCCTTACCTATTTTGGGGAACAAGGGTTTTTTTGGGCTCCCGCTGATTTACAAATTTAAAAAATCCCTCCCTCATAACAAAATTTCCCAGGAAATTTAGACGGTGGGGGATCTTTGCCGCTGTCTTTGGGTGGAGATGCCACCCAAAAAAAAGGGCTGCTTCCCAAAAACTCCTATATCCTCTACAAACCCTCCCCTTCCTTCTCAAAAAACACACCAATACAATCAATTCATGTTTTTTCCCAAAATTTATTTGGGCAAGGTTACAATTTTGGGGATGCTTTGGGGCGACACATTTCTTGATTGGGGTTGAGGGTTGTCCCCTTCTCGAACGGGAACTTGGGGGAAAAAGGAAATAAGCCCCTTGGCATCCCCAACCTTTCCCCCACCAGAAAACCCCAAGCTCCCCCCCTTGACAAAGTTTCCCCAAAAATCAGGGGCACGATACTGGGAAAGGAAGGGGGTTGAGGAAACGTTTTGGCCTTTTCCCTTTTCTCTTTCCAAAGATATTCCCATTTTTTGGGTCATCCCGAGTCCCCCTTGGGGAAAGCAACCCCATTTTCCGGAAAAAGGAGAAAAGCGAGGTTTAGCCCCCCGCAGGGGAGTTTTTATCATCCACAAGCTACCCCCAGGTTTGGTTTAAAAACCCTTTGGGGGTTGAGAAGTTCTCCCTACCAGAGCACAACTCCTGGAGCCTACCAGCTTTTTTTATTTCTGCAGGGGGGGGCAAAAAATATCTCCAAGGAGACCATCCCTAATTGAAATTTTTACATTTTTTCACCACCCACAAAAGGGTTCTTGTCCCTTTCGGGGCCCTTTTCCCCGGACTGAAAAAGGGGGGTGGGAAAAGGGGAATCGCCTCACACATTCCACTTTTTGGCGTCGCCGATTTGGGGAATTGCCCCGGGCCCAGGGCTTGATCCCACAGGGAATTATGGCCAAAACATAAACCATCATCTGTGAGACCCCGGCGTGAAACTTAAATTTTAAGATGATTTCATAAAGCCATCAAAGCTTTCAATCTCCCTCCCTCCAGAAGTTTCCCGGATCGTTTTTCAGCAAAAGTCCCCCAAAACCCGGGGCACACAAAAAAGGGGCCTATGGCATGGGTTAGGGGTGTAGTTATACACAGACCTACGGGACAAATGTCCCTCCAATATATTAACTTTTATTTTGGGGGCCACCGGAAAAACACTACGATTTTTTTGGTTTTTTTATTACCCTAGGCCTCCAGACATGGACGGGGGGGAGGGGCCTTGGGGGTTAACTCCCCCACAGGGGTACCCCCGTATAGTTCCCCATTTCCCTTCTGGGGGGCAAAAAAAAGGGGCCTATGCAGTTTTGGCTAAAAAACCCCTCCCCCCGCACATCCCGGGTAATAAAACAGTTTTGAGGGACAAACTCATAGCCCATAGGCTAGAAACCGAGACACACAAAGAAACCCCCACTAAGGGCTTTTTCAGGAGGTGGAGAACCTTTATAAAAGGGCGCATTACTCCAAAAGGGAGATTTTGAGCTCTCCTGAAGGTGTTTTAAAAAACAACCCGGAAGGTACTGCAGGGGAAAGGGCGGGGCACGGTTTGGGAAAATTACAGGTAAAAGGAAAAACCCATAAGCTCCCACGACGCAAAATTTAAAACGTAACCCCATTCCTGAGGTTTGGGGGGAAAGGGGGCAAGGCCCACGTGTTTAAAAGTTGTCCAACGGACCGTTTTTTCTGTTTTTTTTGATTTTTACTTTTTATTTTTGATTATTACTTGATGGCCCAAAATTTCTACTCTGCAAGTGAGTTTACAGACCTTTGGCGCATGGGCCCAAAAGATTTTACTACTCAAGAAATTTTGAATTGTAACATGTTAGAGAAATTTATGTTTGGGTTTTTTAAAAAGCAAATAAAATTTTTTTAAAAAAAAAAAAATTTTTAAATCCCTCCAGCGCTCTAAAATATTTCCCATTTTTCTGAAACGTTTAGTTGTTGGGAAACCCTTTTTTCCTTGTTTCCCTTGGCGTCCCCGGGGAATAAAAGCGGGAAATTTTGGAGCAGCTCCTTGACCAAACCACCACAGTGGGGTGATACAAGTGACCAAGCGTGTGTCCCGTAATTAGTACGCCGAAATAGTGAGCACTTGACCCCCACGAAATCTGATGGCACGTGTTTTAAAATCTCAGCTGCGCTTTTCTTTTTCCATTTTTTTGTGCACCTGGAGAAATTTTTTGAGTTTCTCAGGAATTTTTTCTACGGAGTACATATATTTTTTGCAACTAGAGCTCATAGCAACCAACCAGAGCGCAGCTTTTATTTCTCCACAACAGTTTCAAAAATTAAAAGCGGGCCGCATTGGTTCTAAAAGGCTGATTGGGGTTTCTAGGGGCAACCAACTGTTTTATGCTTACAGTTTTGAGAAATTAGAGTAAAGGGAAGGCGTTATATATGTTGTGTGGGGGATGGGAAAACACAATGCAGGGTTTCCTGTTCCTTCCCGTCTCCCCTCCAAACAAGGGGAGAGAAGTTCTATGTCTCAAAAACACAATCACCCCCCTACGGGAGCAACACAGCGGGGCCACAGGACCGGTGATGAGTCAAAGGGGGGGTCATTGACTGCGTTCTGCCGGACCTGTGAATTTTCCCTGAGGGGAAAGGGGTCATGTGACCGCGTGTGCTTCCAGGGCCCCGTATGGGGTCACATGGGGGGGAGAGCTGGGCTCATGTATTTTGCTTTTTGCGTGTAGCAGCTTATATGCTATTTTAGAGTACCAGAATGTAAAAATTTTTACAGGTGTAGGAGGTCGTATGTGTGATTATGGGGTAGGAATCGAAAATGTGATTAAATGTGTTGGGCCATAGTGTGTATAAAAATTTGCAAACGTATGTAATATAAAGTAGCTGATCTGTATTTGTGTATTACAGATGTAGCTGTATATGTGTGTTACAGATGTAGCTGTGTTGTATGTGTGTATTATGGATGTAGCAGAGCTGTGTGTGTATTATGAATGTAGCTGAGCCGTATATGTGTGTATTATGAATGTAGCTGAGCCGTATATGTGTGTATTATGAATGTAGCTGAGCCTTATATGTGTGTATTATGAATGTAGCTGAGCCGTATATGTGTGTATTATGAATGTAGCTGAGCCGTATATGTGTATTATGAATGTAGTTGAGAAGTATGTGTGTAATAAAAATGTACATCTATTCCAAATGTCAGTGGCACACTAAAAACTAAGTAAAACATCAAAGGTATATAGGAATTTTTTAAAATGCATTACTGCTAAGGAAATATGAAAACTTGGGATTCTTAGTTCACAGTTTTGATCAAAAAGGTTTAAGCTCACCTCCCAATTGCGTCAAGGGGATCCCAGCACAGGTGAGTCCTAACACTAAAACGTTACCTCTCTTGAAGCCTGTTCAGACTCCAACACCTTAGGGAGTGAAAAGGACTAGCTACTGAATAATCCTGCACTGGTTTAAAAGAGGTAGGTGGAGTGCAATAAGCCAATGAGGCAGCCACTCCTCATACAGACTACAAAAACTTTGGCTCTGCACATCCAAAAGCATTTTTGAAAAAAATATGTATAGGTACACACTGGCAAAGGCAATAACATACATCTATTCCAAATATCAGTGGTACACTAAAAACTAAGTAAAACATCAAAGGCATATAGGAATTTTTGAAAATGCATTACTGCTAAGGACACAGTTTTGATCAAAAATGCACTGGTGCACTGGAATTCCTATATGCCTTTGATGTTTACTTAGTTGTTAGTGTGCCGCTGACATTTGGAATAGATGTATGTTATTGCCTTGCCAGTGTGCACCTATGCTTACATTTTTTTCAAAAAATGCTTTTGGATGGGCAGAGCCAAACAAAGTTTTTGTAATGTAAATGTAGATGAGCTGTATGTGTGTATAATGAATGTAGTTGAGCCGTACAGTGTCGGACTGGGGGGTCTGGGCACCACAGGGGAATTGATCTCAGGGGCCCACCCTACTGTACATGAAAATATTAAACCGGCCCTCAACATAAACCGTCCATTTACCACAAAATACGGTTTGCAAAAAAGAACTGATTGTTAGTATCCCATATCTTCATCTCACTATCTGACTGTCTCACACACGTCAGCAACATATCATAGACACAGGGCAAGTAGCTCCATCCATACCCCCCCACCCCATACAATATTTTCCCCCCATTTTCCCTGGGGCCCCCGCCCTCACCACCTCTAGAATAAACACCAGCAAAAAGGTGAAGTGTAACTCCTATCACAGGGGCAGGTTTTTCCCTCACTCTTTTAAATCAGGGACACTGTAACCCGCCACTAAAATAACCCAAAAATAACCTACAACACCACCACATTGAGACCACATAAGGGGAGACACAGCTCAGGGATAACCTACAACACTGCCAATAAGAGACCACATAGAGGTCCAACACCACTCAGGTATAACCTAAAAAACACCACCATATAGAAACCACATAGAGGTCAGACACCACCCTCAGGTATAACCTACAACAGCACCATATAGAGGCAAAATAGATTTCCGAAAACTACCCTCAGGTATAACCTACAACACTCCCATATAAGACCACATAGAGGTCAGACACAGCTCAGGTATAACCTACAACACTGCCAAAATAGAGACCACATAGAGGTCAGACACGCTCAGGTAAAACCCTACAACACTGCCATATAGAACCACATAGAGGTCAGACACCAGCTTGGGTATAACCTACAAACACGGCCATATAGAACCACATAGAGGCCCAGACACCAGTTTGGGTATAACCTACAACACCACCATATAGAGACCACATAGAGGTCCGACACCAGCTCAGGTATAACCTACAGCACCGCCATATGGAGACCACATAGTGGTCTGACACCAGCTCAGGTCACCATCACATTACAATATAAAAAATAACCCCTAAAATCAGGGACTCACCGGAGACGTCTGATGAGTCGTTCTCTTCTCTTATTATCCGTTCTTATTCCCTTTTCTTCTGCACCCGTTCCACACCGCCATGATGACTTGTCCCGGCCACAACTCCTCCCTGCAGAAATTACACACAAATATCTTAGAATCCTCAATTTCCAGCATTCCTTTACCTATTCCACCACTGTACAAACTATCCAGGGTGGGAGAGCGGGGACAAGCCATAACTTAGAGGCCTAGTATCCTAAAGGTTGGAGGGTGGGAAGAGGCCCCAGGTAACTAGATAGGCCCTATTTAGGTAGGTAGCCTCCGCTGGATAAGTTGGTAGGCCAGCCCCAGGGAGGCTGGTGGGTACCTAGCCACAGGGGGTAGGTAAATAGCCCCCAGTAGATAAGCAGGCCCCAGTTAGGAAAGTAGAAAAGGCTACAGTTCGGTTGGGTGGGCCCCAGTTTTGGTAGGCTTAGGTAGGTATTGGTGAGTCCCCAATTAGTTAGGCTGTAGGTAGGTGGTTTCCCCAGTTAGGGAAGCTGTAGGTAGTTTAGGGTCCCCTTTATATAGGCTGCAAGCAGTTAGGGACCCCCTTTAGGTTTCTATACAGGCAGTTATTGGTTCCCCTTTTGGTAGATACAGACAGGGCCTCCTTTAGGTAGTATACAGGTGTTTTGGGGCCTCCTTTAGGGAGTGTGCAGGAAGTCAGGGGCCCCCTTTAGCTACTGTGTAGGGAGTCAGAGCACCCTTAGTATGTAGGTAGCCAGGGCCCCCTTTAGATAGCCAGGCCCCCTGTAGGTAGTCAGGGCCCCCTTAGATTGCCAGGGCCCCCCCTGTAGGTAGCCAGGGCCCCCCTGTAGGTAGCCAGGGCCCCCCTTTGATTGCCAGTGCCCCCCTTAGATTGCCAGGGCCCCCCTATAGGTAGCCAGGCCCCCCCATGTAGTCAGGGCCCCCCCTATAGGTAGCCAGGGCCCCCCTATAGGTACCAGGGCCCCCATGATCAGGCCCCT
>JAODAL010066790.1:0-17601 GCA_025379985.1 Phyllomedusa bahiana
TTTGGGAGATGCAAAAAAGATAAGCAGATGTTCTCTACACCTGTGGTTTCCACTATGAAGTATGGAGGAGGATGTGTGATGGTGTGGGGGTACCATGCTGATGACACTTGGTGATTTATTCAAAATTGAAGTTCCTTTGTTTCTAATACACTGAATATTTCTTGTATAGAAATATAGTTACAGAAAAGAATTTTCCATTATTGGATGGAGAGTTCTAAAAATTGATTTATATGATTTCCTTTAAACTCAATGATAAACCTATTGAATACAATAGTAAATAATCAGAAAATTTTGAAACAAATATGAAATAATGTTCAAAATTGGAGGCAGACTTTTAATTATGTGTCTTGAATTTAAAGGGGTTGTCTCGCTACAATGATTGGGTTTTAATTTAAAGATCTTTAAAAAACAAGCAGCTTTGCAATATATGTTTCATTACAAATGTTCTACTGATTTTGAGCTAGCCCTGTTAGTATTACTACATCACTTCTCAAATCTCTATAGTAGCCGACCTGTTGATCCTTATCTTACTCGGCTGTCAGGTCTGAATGACTCATCACCTTTGAAGACAGGTCGGAGCAGAGAGCCCCTCCCGCACAGAATGCTTCTGTAGTGGAGGGAGGAGGAGGGAGGGAGGACTCTGGCGTCTGTGTCCCAGCTGCCTGGATTAACCCTGCTTCCTCCTGCTCTCTACACAGATAGATGTGACAGCAGTGACCCTGTCTGTTACTATAATCATGATATGTCTTTGAACTGTGACTATACTAATACTATACAAAATCAGGCATGTGAATACTTTATGTTCTCCTGTATTAGGGACACATCCTGAGTATAGTAACACTTCCCTTGTTGTTGCTGGAGATGTGGAGACTTGTAAGCTAAGCAGGGGATATAGGAACACTTGCATCCCCTCTGCTCTATTAGCACACAGCTTCATATTCCTCTCTACACTCATAGATCAGCCCTCTCCTGTAACAGACCTAGGCAGGCACACACAGGGTGAACTCTGAGAGCAAACCCCCACCCCCCCCCCCGGTATAGAAGTTACGTAGCTGCCGGTGTGCGGGTGGGGGGGGGGCGGGGGAGCAGAACAGCCCGTCCAAGAAGCCCGCCCCGCAGTTCCACATACCAGGGACACTGACAGGCTGAAAGCTCATAATGAGACAACTCCTTTAAGGCTAGGGGTACAGGGTGAGTTTTGTTTGGTCATGAGTCATGGTGCAATATTACTGCAAGGAAATGGTTCATAGGACCAGCACAGTTCTCCACACAAGCACCCAATGTGCATAATTGATGCAACAGACCGTCCCTCTGGTGTGTCAGTCTTCACTCACCAAAAATATTCCAGAGAAATAGAAGCCATGGACGTCCGCATCTTCAATAAATAGCATCTTTAATTCATGTGAGCAGCATACAAAAAGTGCAACGTTTCAGTCCAAATACTGTGGCCTTTCTCAAGCAGCATAGATACAAGTATCACCATCATAAGTATAAATACATCCCCCAATCTCTCGCTTTGACATGTGCACAGATGTTTATTTGTTTAGGTGTGAGAGGTATTTCCGGACATGTGCAGTGAATCGGGGGATGCCGACACACATGGCAGAGGAATGCTGTATCGTTCCACTCCAGGATCTCTCCAATTTTTTATAATTATAGGTAATTGATGTGACCTCACGGTGGATTGAACCTATGATAATCTACGTATACATCTGTTGTATAATTAGTGTTTTATATATGAATTTGTATTGGTCACTGATAATTGAAAGAGAGATTGAGGGATGTATTTATACTTGTGATTGTGATACTTGTATTTATGCTGCTTGAGAAAGGTCACACTATTTGGGCTGAAATGTTGCACTTTTTGTATGCTGCTCACATGAATTAAAGGATGTTATTTATTGAAGATGCTAAATTCATGGCTTCTATTTTTTGGAGTATTACTGCAACATGATATCATTCCCAGTTTTTGGGGAGGAAGGTCACACAATCGTAATCGTAGTAATGCCATAACTTTACCAACCCATTGAAAAATAAAAGCTGCCATATAACTCCAGCCAAAGTATGCACAGGGTGGGCCATTTATATGGATACACCTAAATAAAATGGGAATGGTTGGTGATATCAACTTCCTGTTTGAGTTACATTAGAATATGGGAGGGGGAAAATTTTCCAAGATGGGTGTTGACCATGGCGGCCATTTTGAAGTTGGCCATTTTGGATCCAACTTTATTTTTTCTAATGGGAAGAGGGTCATGTAACACATCAAACTTATTGAGGATTTCACAAGAAAAACAATGGTTTTAACGTCATTTTATTCTTTCATTAGATATTTACGAGTTTCTCTTTGTTACAGCCATGGACAAGTTGCAGAGATTAACACGTGAGAAGCAGATAGAAATTGAGTTAATGTCTGGTGAATGCAGTACCCGGGTCATTGCAGCAGATTTCAATGCAAGACACCCTACGAGACCACCCATGCTACAGTTAGCAAACTGCTTGCCAAATTTTATTAAACAGGTTCAATGTTGGATTTGCCAAAATGTGGACGCAAGAAAACTGTCACAAATAAAGAAACCTCAGTGGCTGCCCTAGCTTCATTCATCAAGAGCCCACAGCGTAGCACTTGCCGCATGTCACTGGAGAGTGGCATCAGCTGAACATCCCTTCGGCGGATATTAGCTACTCACAAATGGCCCTTACAAAACCCAGCTGCTGCAGCATCTCAATGAGGATGACCCAGATTGGCGCACTGAATTTGGAGAATGGGCAAAACAAAAATTGGAACAGGACCCTCCGTTTACACAGAACATTATGTTCAGTGATGAGGCAAACTTTTTTGTGAACGGTGAAGTTCACAAACAAAACCACCGCTACTGGTCTGACACTAACCCACAGTGGATAAATCCCTCCAAGACTGTTGGGACACAAAAATTGGTGGTATATGGTGGTACAAAGATAGTGTGGCCATTCTTCATCAATGGAAACCTCAATGCCACTGGATATCTGAAATTGCTACATGATGATGTGTTGTCCTCTTCATGCATTGAAGATAGCGCGTTCCCTTAGTTTTTCCAGCAAAATGGTGCACCACCACATTATGGGTGTCAGGTCTGAGCATTCCTACATGAACAGTTTCCTGGAAAGTGGATTGGTCATCGTGGGCCAGTTGAATGGCCACCATAGTCTCCCGATCTGACCCCCTTAGACTTTTATCTTTGGGGTCATCTGAAGGCAATTGTCTATGCTGTGAAGAAACGGCAGCATCTGAAACAACGGATACTGGAAGCTTGTGCTAGTATTTCTTCTGTGGTGTTGCTATCAGTGTGTCAAGAGTTGGAGAAGAGGGTTGCATTGACAATCCAACACAATGGGCAGCACTTTGAAGACATTTTAGAAGTGGTTATAAACTTGTAAATAACTCACGAAAGAATAAAGTTACGTTAAAACCATTTAACGCATGCCATTGTTTTTCTTGTGAAATTCTCAATAAGTATAATATGTTACATGACCCTCTTCCCATTGGAACAAATAAAGTTGGATCTAAAATGGCCGCCATGAGCAACACCTATCTTAAAGTTTTCCCCCTCCCATATACTAATGTGCCACAAACAGGAAGTTGATATCACCAACCATTCCCATTTTATTTAGGTGTATCCATATAAATGGCCCACCTTGTATTTCTGCTGTTTGATGCCAGACCCTGCACATGTTTTCTATAAATATATGCCAAATTTAACAAGGTTAACCTTAAGGGCCCAGACAGTTTTGGCCTTCCTGACACAGCCCTATTTTTGAAATCTCACATGTCACTTTATGTAGGAATAACTTTTTGTTGCTTTTACCTATCCATGTGATTCAGAGATTATTTTCTCGTGACACATTGTACTTAAAGTTAGTAAGAAATTTTGGTCCATACAATCCTTGTTTGTTTGTGAAAAATATCAAAATTTCCTGAAAATTTGGAAACATTTGTCATTTTCAAAGTTCTAAAATTTCTGTGCGCAAGACAGATAATTATTCACCACAAAATAGTTTATAACTAGCATCTACCATATGTCTACTGTAGGTTGGTATAATTTTTAAATGTCTTTTTATTTTTATTTTTACAACATTAAGGGGCTAAAAATGTGCAATATAATTTTTTTTTTAGGGATCAGTCCAATTCTGACGTGGCTTTGAGGGGCCTGTATTGTAGATACCTCCATAAATGACTTCATCTAAGAAACTAGACTCCATAAAGTATTAACAATAGTGTTTAGGAAGTTTGTTAACCCTTTAGATATTTCACAGAAATTAAAGCAAAGTAGAGGTGAAATTTCAAAATTTCCCTTTTTTTGCAGATTTTCAATTTGTATCCATTATTCACTGGAACACTGTAGATGTGACCATGGAAATGCAGCTTAATATTGATTCCCCAGATTCTGCTGTTTTCAGAGATATCCAATATGTGGCCCTAGTGCGCTATTTGGCTTAACCACAAGCCTCAGAGTAGTAGGAGCCGCTACTGGACATCTCAATTTCAATATGATTTTCTTTAGGCGCCATTACAGGTTTGCGGACACCCTAAGGTGCTAAAACTTAATAAACTCCCCTAAAAGACCCCATATTGGAAACGACACCCCCTAAGGAATATATCCAGGGGTGCAGGGAGTATATCGACCCAACAGGTGTTTCATACATTTATTTTAGTATTAGGCTATGAAAATTAAACATTTATTTTTTTCCAACAATCTTCAATTTTTGCTTAAAATGTTTCATTTTTACAAAGAATCCTGGAAACAAAGCCCCCCCAAATTTTGTTACACAATTTCTTCCAAGTTCAGCAATACCCTACATGTGGGTGTAAACTGCTATTTGGGCACATGGCAGGGCGTACAAGGGAGGGAGCACTATTTGGCTTTTGGAATGCAGTTTTTGGTAGGTGCCATGTCTCATTTACAAAGCCCCCAAAATACCAGAACAAGTGAAACCATCCAGAAGTCGCCCCATTTTTGATTCAACACCCCTCATAGATTTCATCTAGGGGTGTATTGTGCATTTTGGGAGCACAGATGTACCATAGATTTTTTTTTTTGCATTGGGCCATGAAAATGGGGGAAAAAAACGCAGTTCTGTCATTGTTTTTTGGTCTTTAATTTTACAGCCTTCGCTGGATGGTATAAATTACATCATAACTTGACTATGGGGGTCGGTACAATTACAATGATATAAATTTTATATAGCTTTTTATGTTTTATTACTTTTACACAATAGAAATGTGTTTATAAAAAAACTACGCTTTTATGTCATCATAGTCTGACAGCCATAACTTTTTTATTTTGCTGTGTACGGAGCTGTGTAGGGGCTTGTTTTTTGTGGGGTGAGTTGACGTTTATATTGGTTCATATGACTCTTTGATCACTTTTTATTAAGGTTTTTGTGAAGCATTTTGAACAAAATACACCAATACAGTTAGAGTTTTTTTATTTTTATTTTTTACAGTGGTCACCGTGCAGTGTAAATGACAAGCTAGCTTTACTCAGTAGGTCGATACGATTACAGGGGTACCCAATTTGTAATTTTTTTTTATATTTTACTGCTATTACACAATAAAAACTTTTATTCAAACAGGAAAACACGTTTTTGCATCGCCATAGTCTGAGAGCTATAACTTTTTTATTTTTCTGTGTACGGAGATGAATAGGGGGTTGTTTTTTGCAGGATGAGTTGGCGTTTTTATTGGTATTTCTGGGGGGACAAAGCTTTTTAATTGCTTTTAAATCCATTTTTTGGAAGGCAGGGTGAAGAAAATACTGCAATCCTACTAGAGTTTTTTATTTTTATTTTTAACAGCGCTCACCGTGCAGTATCTGTGACAAGTTAGTTTTATTCTGTGGGTCGATACGATCACGGTGATACCCAGTTTATATAGTTTTTTTATGTTGAAGTGCTATAAAAAAAAAGTGTTTTTATTGTGTAAAACAATATTTATGCATCGCTATCTTCTGAGAGCCAAAACTTTTTTATTTTTCGTATACAGAGCTGTGGAAGGATTTTTTTTGCGGGATGGACCAACGTTTTAATTGGCACTAACGGTGTTTATATGAGCTTTTGATCGCTTTTTATTCCATTTTATGTGCTGCAGGATGAACAAAAATTGCAATTCTGGGACTGTTTATTTATTTACTTGCGGTTAATTAACATGACAGATTTATAGGGCAGGTTGTTACGCATGCAGTGATACCAAATATGGGTACTTTATTCATTTTTTATCTTTTTTGGGGCGATTGCCGTTTGTAAAGGGGAAAAGGCCGATGTACGTGTTTTTATTTTATTTTTCATGTTTGTGTTTGACTGTTTTTCACTTTTTTCCTTTTTTTCCACTTTTTTTTTACTTTTTCACCTTTTATTTTACTTTTTCCATAGGGAAAATCATTTTTGTAATAGAATTCAATACACAACTTACTGCAGTGTATTGATTTCTATGACAGCTGTCAGTCACGATGCCATGGTGACGTCAGACAACCCGGAAGGCATTCTGTACCTTCCGTGCCGTCTGTCAGCACACAGCAGCTACACGATCCTGCATGATCGTGCGGCTGCTAGCGCCCACAGAGACGCAGGAGGAGATCGCTCCTCCTGTGTCTCCCTTAGTTACTGCGTCCTGTCGGTCACAATAATGAAGGGGTTGATGGGCCCCCCCGGAGTGATCTCCAGTCGGGGCCGATGCTGCGGGATGCCAGCTGTAATATACAGCAGACATACTGCATCAATCGTGCAAACTCTGGTTTAGAGTTCGCCCGATGTCCAGGATGTATGCATCTGTCCAGGTGCGTTAACCCCCAAGCCACTTGAACGTATGCATATGTCCAAGGTCGTTAAGGGGTTAAAAGGGACGCTTAAGAGCATTTTCACACGCCGTTTTTGGACAAGGTTTTGGATTAGGTTTTTGGAGCGTTTCCTCGCCCCACACCACATCAAAACCTCGCCTCAAACACGCTTCTTCAGACGAGGCTTTGATCAGGTTTTGATCAGGTTTTGGATCAGGTCTTCGACGAGGTTTTCACCCATAGAAATGAATAGCCAGGACAAAATCTGCGGCGAAAACCGAAAATGCACTAAAACCGCGCTAAAAACCGTGCCGAAAACCGCACCTAAACCGCGCCATCAAGAATAGACATGACACTTCTTTTTCATTGCTTCCAAAGAATCGTGTAAAAACCTCGTTGTGTGTGAACTACAATGAGGTTTTACATAGGAATCAATTAAATGAACTGGGGGCGTTTTGGACGAGGTTTTGGGTGAGGAAACGCTCTAAAAACCTCGTCAAAAACCTTGTCCAAAAACGCCGTGTGAACATGCCCTAAGTGGGGCTGGGAATATTCTGGCAATCAGAAACAACATAGTTACATTTCTAAAAAGCAAATTGACCAAAGAGTTTTAATTAAGCTTTAACTTAATAACACAGTCAATATTTAATTAACACAAAGAATATTTAATCAAATAATACAGTAAGCAATTACTGTGTGCAATGCAAAACGTTCAATAATGATTAAGTATTATTTTAAGTATTATGAATGGTCCTTACTCTGTATTTTATTTTTTCTCATGTTTTTATCTAAATAGAAACTGTGCCTTGAACAAAATAGGAGAAACGAGGCTTCACGTTCTTTATCTCTCAATCAAGAATGATTACACAATGTTTTGTAGAAAATCACAGTCTGGCTTCTCATCACATTGTAATTTTGTCTAGAACATTATGTTGTCCAAGCAGGATGAATAAGGAAAGTTCCAGTTTCTTCCACATCAGCCCAAAGTATATGACCAGATTTTCTTCATTCTTTAACGAGTGAGATTGCTATTTACTGTGGACATCAGTTATATAAATTACTAATAATATTAAATAATTCTTAAAAAAAAGCTGTAGACATATGTTACATTTTTTTATTATTATTTTTATTATTATATATAATGGAAATTGCAAATGTACTGTATACTTGTAGTTGTCCCCAATGATTGCATACCAGCCATACTGTTTTCTCTTTTACAAGCAAAATTAAAACAATAAAAAATAAAATTAAAATATGGGCTGTTTTAAATTATTACTATTTTTCTTTGAGGAGCAAAGGTTTTTTACATTTCAAGTAAATATTGAGCTACTTGCAAATTTAGTAGCAACAATTACATCCCACAACCTAATAATAACCTTTCACATGTCTGTTGTATATAAATTGGGCCATACACATTACATTAAAGGGATTGTCTATGGCCTAGCAACAAATAATATTGTGCTCCTGGACCCAGATAAAAAAATTTAATCCTTGATTCCAATCTCCCTGGTTTTCTGTTTACAGTCTGCCACCTCCTAATGGGCCTCTATTTATATCACTGTTCAGAGCTGTTCACTTCCCAACGGTGATATAATTGAGTACCACATGACTGAAGAAGCCAATCAGCAGCTGAAGCGGTGACATGCCCATTCGGAAGTAGCAAACAGAAAACTGGAGAGACGTAGTGCTGGAACCAAGGACAGAGGAAGGTGAGTATAGGCTAATTTTTTATTTGGTTCCAAATATATTATTTGTTGTTAGGACATGTTAAGAGCAGGCACCATGCAGTCAAACAATTGGATATCAGATCGTTCTTACAAACCATCTAACCATCAACTTGCCAAATTACTGTATATACTCGTGTATAAGCCGACCCAAATATAAGCCGAGGCACCTACTTTTGCCACAAAAAAATGGGAAAACTTATTGACTCGAGTATAAGCCTAGGGTAGAAAATGCAGCGTCTACTGGTAAGTTTCAAAAATAAAAATGGATACAAATAAAATGGTTACCAATAAAAATAGGCCGTTTAGTGTCCCCCATAGGTAGGTATAGGCAGGTATATGTCCCCCATAGCAGGTATATGTCCCCCTATAGGCAGGTATAGGTAGTTATAGACAGGTATATGTCCCTCATAGCAGGTATAGGCAGTTATAGGCAGGTATATGTCCCCATAGCAGGTATAGGCAGGTATATGTCCCACTATAGACAGGTATATGTCCCCCTATAGGCAGATATAGGCAGTTATAGGCAGCTATATGTCCCCCTATAGGAAGGTATATTTCCCACATAGCAGGTATAGGCAGGTATATGTCCCCCTATAGGCAGGTATATGTCCCCCTAGGCAAGTATAGGCAGTTATAGGCAGGTATATGTCCCCTCATAGGCAAGTATAGGCAGGTATATGTCCCCATAGCAGGTATAGTCAGGTATAGGAAAGTATATGTCCCCCATAGGCAGTTATATGTCCCCCATAGGCAGGTATACGTCCCCAATAGGCAGGTATATGCAAATATATGCAGGGTTTGTTAAAAAAAAAACAAAAAAAACTTTCCCTGCTGCTCTGATGTGATGTGTTTTCTTCCCGTCACAGGTGGCGTGATGTCATCAGGCCACGCATGCAGTGTGATGGCACAATCTCGTTGCCTGTGCAACCTTCTGGAGTCCTACTGCGGAGCAGGGAGCACTCATTCTCTGCTCTGCAATAGTGTCTTCATCTGTATGCGCTCCCAGAGGAAGTGCATACAGTTAAAGTGATCCTCGATGGCGTCCGGGTCATGGCAGCGCCTGCACACCGACCCTGACTCGAATATAAGCCGAGGAAGGCTATTTCAGCACATTTTTTGTGCTGAAAATCTCAGTTTATACTCGAGTATATACGGTAATTTATCATGGTTTTAATAAAAAACATTCACAATATCGGTCAGTCACACCATACATATATACTATGTGCTCAACACCAATGAGAAAGATCCAACATAAGAAAAGGTGTAACCTGATGCTTCCAGGTACAGTTCTGTAACAAGGCCCCCAACTGGTATATACTATTTACAATATTGCTGTCTTCCTGTTTGGCACAGAGACACTTGGGCCCCATTGGATCCAGGGGTGACTGCTACCTCTGCACTTTCTATAGACAGACACCTAAACATTACCAACCACCATGTATAATACAACTTATCAAAAGAACATTGCTTGAAAAGAAGACATGTGGCATCTCCTGACATGTCTCTAAGGAAATATTTGTATTCCTTGTGCTATAACATTTCTTCTCTTATTACTCTATGTTGTGTGGTCCTTCTGCTATTCCTTCTAGAAACGTATAACTGAATCAGTCGGATAGGTGTTACCATTCCAGTTTTCAAAGGGGTGTGTCCCTGCACAGACTGACCTTGCCAACCCCTCAGCCCAATTGACAACATGCAGCTGACACACTGGTTATGAATTTCTAGGAGAATTAACAAAGGAACCACACAAGATCTAGAACCATTTTTTGTTATTTTATGGGGAACACTAGTATTTACCAAATCAGACATATCAGGAGATGTTACAATTTCTCTTTAAAAATCAGAAGTCTGTCAGCAGTTCTTACCTCTCATAACTACGAACAACACTATGTAGAGAACGAGGAGAGCTGTGAACACATACCTATGGTGATGGTTGTGCAGGTTGTGTGATAGAAAAAACCTTGTTTTAATGTCCGTAGTACCATAATTGCCCAGGAGGCAGAGTATATTTTTTAAAATTTTAATAGGCCCATAGTATGCTAAAATAAAACAGCAACAAAGAATCCGTTAAAGGAGTTGTATCATTATGCTTTTTTACATAACCAAAACATTTTTTGATAAGGCTTCCTGTGTTTTCTTGATCAGGCTGTGGGTGGTTCTGTGTCAGTGATAGCATATCAGCTCCGTATTCTAAGCTCTTCCAATTGGACTGACATAAGTGAAAGAGAAAGTAGGTGGTTCTGTGTCAGTGATTAGCATATCAGCTCCGTATTCTAAGCTCTTCCAATTGGACTGACATAAGTGAAAGAGAAAGTAAACAAGTGCTCTTGTTTGTTTGTTAGGCGGTGTTCACACGGCTTATTCCCGACGGATTTGTGCGCCGTATTGAGCTCACAAATCCGCCGTGAATAAGGGGCGGGACGGGGGCGGGGCCGGAGCGCGGCGGGGGTGCCGCTCCCAGCCCCATAGACAATGCATTGTTTACGGTGGTCCGCGCCGTAAATAATGTGTATGTCACTTTCTCCCCCCGCGGCGGATTCGCCGAGCGGGGAGGAGCGACGGATTCCACTGTTCTCTATGAGAGCAGTGGATTACCGTAATTGCTGCCGCGGATTGGCGCCGTACTGCAGCGCAAATCCGGCCCGCAGTACGGCGCCAATACGCGGCAGAATAAGCCGTGTGAACGAGGCCTTAGAGATAACACACTCTGCTCTCAAGCCGACAGCAGCCTGACCTGTGGTAAAATCACTTCCTTGTTTCAGATGCCAACCTGTGTGCACTCAGGGCAGATATAATCTCTCATTCTGCTCAATAGAGGGAAAAAAACACCAAATCAATGTATTTGGAAAAGTATTCATTTACTGCTCAATACATGTTAAAAGATAATCATTGTAGTGAGATTACACCCTTAAAGCTAGATTTTCTTGGGCATGCATAGCTATCACCAAAGTTTACACTGCTCTTTCTGCTCTATATGTAGTGATGTCAGTAATTTTGAGGGGCCAATACTGCTGACAGAGACTCTTTAAATTCTGCACTTTTCAGTAAGAACATAGTTAGTACACCAAGAACATAGTGCAAACCAATCACATGGTGAAACTGGCTTCACCAAATTATATATTTTTTACCATGCAGCTTAAGAAAAATATGACAAAACAGTACAATAATCCTGAGCTGTCTGGCCAGTAACTCAGCCCCAGTGAGCACCACTGACCACACACAAGGGTTAGCCATCAATGTAACATCCCACAAAACAAGATATATAGAATCTTATTGCACTCAATTTGTGAGACAATTGTACGGGCAGATAAAATGGAACATACTAGGTCATTTGAGTCATTAGATATCTGGGTCATATAATCAGTACTTTTTTTCATAATAACTAGTGATGATATTACAAAACTGTAGAGTGCTGTGATGATACATTTTGTGGTATGGTTAAAATACAAAATTAAGAAATGCAATAGTTACTAATACAGATTTTTTTTGTGAAATATAAAGGACAATGACATTATTTTGGAAACAAAATATATACGTTTCAAACGTATATTGTCAAAATCTGATTTCCCCAAATATAGAGCACTAGTGGTGAAGAAACAGGGCACAATCAGCTACAGACAATACAGGCAATACCCAGGATGAATTCTTTACCTTCAAGCAATAAGATTGATTTATTGCCATTTTCCAGGTCTGGCTTAAACATTCTCCACGGAGGCATCACATTCAAGGCTCTGACACGCCATATGGAGACATAATTGTATAGTTGTCCTTCTGGGAAGGAGAAAAGAATATTTGAAACTACATCTGAGACCATGGGAATCATAATTAGGCTTGGCAAACTTGATTTTTTTTAAGATGACTTTCATGCAAAACAGAATAACAACAGACAATTATGTAATCGAAATGTAAGCAAACGGATTTTGGGTTTATTAACATATTACAGAATACAGTGTATTACGAATTGCTACATTTATTTTAGTTATTTCTAGTAGCTGAAGTGCTGTTATTGTATCTAGTGCCAAAATATTCCTTAATGCTCCAAACAGTCAAAATTATTTTTACTCTGTTTCAGATGTTTCTTTTCTTATTACATATATAGAGATTCAAAGAGGATGGTGAAAAATTATAGCCATTCATAACCCAGAGAGTGTGACTTTTACTACGAGCCTTTGCTTTTCCACCATTCTTTTTGAATCACTCTGTTCTTGCTTTAAAGAGACAAGTAAGGGTATGTAGGGAGAGTTATACCGGTTACACTTGTGTTAGGACCGTGTGGCACATTATGTTGCTATGGGAAACTGGGTAGTTAGAAGGCCTAGTTATATCAGGTAAAGGGTTTCAGGCAGGTTTAGCCTGTTCTTGGAGAGCAGTGAGTCAGCAGTAGCTGTATAGCCAGTCAGAGAGCTTAAGGGGTGGAGCTGGGCTGGAGAAGCAGGGGGGCTAGCTGCTGCAGAGGGGGATCAGAGCTGCAGAGCGTGACGGAGTCAGTTTAGAGAGTTAGCAGTTGGAGACAGATAAGGAAGCAGCAGGCCCCTCAAGATAACATGAGGGGCAGCCGCTACCCCGGGTTGTCAAGGAAGGAAAGGCCTGTGGGGATATGGACTTGTATATAGTTAGAGTTTAAAGCAGAATAAAAAACATGAGAGGCCGGGAAAGGTCCCTACTCTAGAGTCATTACGTGTCCGGATAGAAGGCACCTATCTGAGGAGCAGCAAGAAGTTCAGCAAGAGGCCTGGGCCATAGTGGAAGAGCCACTGGGAGTGGTTAGGTAGACTATTGGCAATTTTTTATTTATTTCCAAATTTCTATGCAATTAAAAATTACATATAAAATATTGTTATTCTCTAGCTGTGAGAAAAACCTTTTGTTTGGCAGGGCAGACTAATCTCACTGTACTTCAGCTGCTACTTATTTCTATATAATCTTAATACGAATAATAGGTAATGACACAATGATTGCTCCATTGTTTTCTCCAAAGTGATAGGTAAGATTATACTATAGGACCAGCAATACATGAAAGGAAAATAGGGTAATCTTTTTCTGCACTGGGGAGCTTTTCTTTACACTGATCGCTGATTATATTTATACTTCTCAGACCAGAGGTGGCCCGAAAGACCATCAAGCATTCCTGCTCTTCTATCAGTACTCACAGAAAGGAAGTCAGAGAAAGTGATATACATACCAGAACTAAAAAAAAATATAAAAACAATAATAAAAAATAAAAAATATATATATACATATTTTATATATAATGATAATAATAGTAATAATACTAATATTAATAAATAAAAAACAACCAATTAAAAAAAACATCCATATAAAGTTGCATAATGATTGTCAATATGTGAGAAGATGGTAATGTCCCTTTAATGAAAATATTTAAAAAAAGAAACAGACCAGTTATTTTCTTTATTTACTCATGCAATATAAGTTAAATTCTTATGTAAAGATGTTGTCCCATACAAGTTAAAGGAACACTATGGACGACATGTCCCAATACTACTGCACCATTTTTTTTTGTGTATTTTGCGCCCAAAAAACTCTTGACACCCTATTCTCTATACAAATGAACTGTAATACACCAAAACCAGGCGCATTATACACCAAGTACGACACATTTCAATGCGCCTAGAAAGGCGCATCTAATCTGCTAGCAATGAAATGATATTTTGCAATGCGCCTGGATAGGCGCTTTAATTTTACTATGCAAAGTATACCAGATGCCAGATTTTTGTATGGTTCGTACGTTCAGGTGTACTTTACACTGATTTAATGCGCCACAAAACGGATGTGCCGTCGCCACTTTTTGGATGTGTTGCCCTATGACTTGATTGATTGATACCTGATTGCTGTCTGATTATTTCCATCGGGATACACACTGATTACTAAAATGGGTGCCGCGATTCCCATGTCCTTCCTCAATGTTTAATCCAGCTCAATGAAGAGGAATTTGAATAGAGAAGAGGTTAAACATGGGACTGACAAAGATAGTACAGCACTGGAGTACAGCACTCAAGCTAAGTAGTCATGTGGAGGCACTGAAAGCAAATGCCGGCTGTAACTAACAGCTGACCCCTGCTGTCTATGAAGTGGGCTCTGCTCTTGAGCCTGCTCCATGCATCCTTTCCTATAATTATATACAGTTATGTTAAATGATGGGAGATGTTTTAAACCCACCCAGGTAGGTATAGAGGTATCCTCCAGTAGGTAGGTATATAGGCCCCCTCCAGTCAGTAGGCAGGTATATATTCTACCGTCTCCCAGTAGGTAGAGATAAGTAGGTATATAAGCCCTCAGTAAAAAAAAAAAAAAAAATATTTACTTTCCCCATTCTCACGCTTAGCAGCTCTCTCTAGGGGATTGGGTCCAATGTGAGCGTCATGACATCAGCAAGCCAACTGCCTTAGGCTTGCAGACTAGCAGAAGAAGGGTGTGCATACAGTTAAAAACATTCACCAGAGCTCGGGCCCCCCAGGGAAATTTATGGCCTAGGTGGGTATTTTGTGTTGGCACAGTGGCTCAGAACCTGGCAGCCCACTGATGACTTGGACCAGAAGAGAGGTTTATTTGACTCTTCATTTTTTCTGCCTTCTGAAAGCCATAACTTTTTTTATTTTTCCATCTACATAGATATGAGAACTTATTTTTTGCAGGCCAAGGTGTACTTTTTAACTCCTTCCCGACAATGGACATACCTATATGTCCTATCAGGAAGTGACTTCATGCAAATGGACGTACAGGTATGTCCTGGACACGTGGGGTCTCAAAAGGGCCCGGCAAGATCCGCGCATTTAAAATATTTCATACGTAAGTATATTACAGCCGGCCCCATGCTGTGTCAGGGGCTGGAGCTCACTCTGGCCAAGGGCAATTAACCTCTTAGCTGCCGAAATCAATCACGATCTAGTCAGCTAAGGAAAAGACAGAGGGAGGTACTACTACTGTGATGTGATTGTGGCTGCCAATGGTTTCCCTAGCAGCCCAGAAGCCTCACAAAAGCTTCCACTTTGCCTGGCCATGTCCTGTGCCCACAGTGATTGACAGTTGCCTTGGACAGCAATACTGCTATGTACTGCTCTTCATTGTAACATCACTGATACAAATCTCCTATTGGGGCAAGTAAGAAAAAAGTGAAAAAGTACAAAAAAAAGTAAAAAAAAGTAAAACACAAACACTAAAAATAAAATAAAGATGCACACCATCCTTTTCCCCTCTACAAAAGCAAATTGTCCCAAAAAAGATTAAAAATAAATTAACCACTTACTCTATAACTCTGTCATGTTATTTATCCCGCGCGGTGAACGGCGAAAAAAAAAACAACAAAAAATTCACAGAATTGCGATTTTCGTTCATCCCTCACCACATAAATTAGAATAAAAAGTGTTAAAAAAAAACCCTTACACAGCTATGTATATGGAAAAATAAAAAAGTTATAGCTGTCAGAATATAGCGATGCATAAATACTTTTAGACTATATAAAATGGGTATCCCCATATTCATATCAAACCACAGAGTAAAAATAACGTCACCTATATTGAGCGATGTTAAAAATAAAAAACACTACTATGATTGCAGTATTTTCTTCACCCTGCCTTCCAAAAAACAGGCTTAAAAATTATCAAGAAGACTTGTCAACCAGAAATAATACCAATAAAAAGTCAACTCGTTATGCAAAATTCAAGCCCATACACAACTCTGTACACAGAAAAATAAAAAAGTTATGGCGATGTAAAAATGTGTTTTCCTTTTTGAATAAAAGTGTATTGTGTAAAAGCAGTAAAACATAAAAAAATATAAATTGGGTATCGCTGTAATCATAGCAACCTGCTGAGTAAAACTAGCATGTCAATTATACGACATGGTGACCACTGTAAAAAATAAAAAAACACTACCAAAATTGCTATATTTTATTCAAAACACAAAAACCTTGATAAAAAGTGATCAAAGCATCATATGATCTTAATGGTACCAATAAAAACATCAACTCATTCCTCAAAAAACAAGCTCTTAATCAGCTCCATATATTAGAAATAAAAAAGTTATGGCTGTCAGACTATGACGACATAAAAATATAATTTTTTTATACAAGGATTTCTACTGTGTAAAAGTAATAAAACATAAAAAACTATATAAAATTTATATAATTGTAATTGCACAGAACTGCATAGTAAAATTATCCTATCACTAAACACTCACGGCGAACGCTATAAAAACCAAGCCCAATAAACAATGGCGGAACTGCGTTCCCCGCCCCCCCCCCCCCCCCCCTTTTCAGGCCAATGCTAAAAAAACCCCTTTATTTTTATTAAGAGAAAAAGTAATCAAAACCTACAGAGCCCTGTGTGAAAAACTAATTGCTTCCTTCCCTCTTAAAACATAAATTAACTCCTTAACGACCGCCCGCCGACTTTAGACGTCGGCTAGTGCAGGTCGTTCGTCTGCAGCGATGTCTTTTGAGTCGCTTGCAGAAAACGGAGTATGCGGCGCCCGGCCCCCGCAATTGCGCTGTGATCGGGGCTGTTTCTACACAGCCCCGATCCCAAGGGGCTCTCCTGCGAGCACCGGGAAGCAGAGGAAACCTCCGCAACCCCCATGCTTTAACCCTTTGATTTTAGGCCCAAAACAAAGGGATCCCTGCTCTGTCGGGTTGATCGGAACACCCGGTGACCCGATAGAGCCCGGGGGAACGGCGTGCTCAGTCAGCTCTGGGGACCTAGGAGTGGCCCCAGAGCTGTTTTGTGTAACAAGCCAGTGACTAGCAGCACTTTTTTGCTGTCCTAATCACTGCCTGGTTTTCAGAATGACACAGATTAGAATGTATTAGCATCTATGAATATGCTAATACATTACTAAGTGTAAAAAAAAAAAAAAAAAATCTTAAACAGTTCTCCCTTCATGTGATTAAAAAAAAAAGTAAAAAACCCCATAAAAAGTGTAAAAAAAGTGTAAGAAAAGTGTAAAAAAATAAAAATAATTATTTAATAAAAAATAATTGTGCAGAAATTACACGCAAAAAAAAAAACCTACACAAAAAATTTTTTGGGATCCACCGACCTTTAAAA
>JAODAL010066791.1:0-17600 GCA_025379985.1 Phyllomedusa bahiana
AGCCTAACATGAGAGATTGAACAGGCCCTTTTAGTTTATGGGCGACCTGAGGAGCTGATGCATCCCATATAAAAGAGAAATATTTTATAAAAGGTGGGACAGGTTAAAGCCCATAATTGAAAAAGGAAAATTGTTTTTCCCAAAAATTTTTAAAAATTTTAAAAACAACCCTTTGTAGTGAGACAACCCCTTTTAACTTAAACTTTTTGAAAAAAACATATGGGAAGGAATGAATTGTATGCATGTACCGTTTTCTATAAATTCATTGTTATGGAAAACCGTGAGGATTTAAACTTTAGGTTAAAACCCTTCTAATTTTCCAATGTTGCAAAACAAAGGAAATTGTACAAAATTTTTAAATTTTTAAATTTATCTTTAAAAATTTCACTCTGCACAGCTAGAATTTCCACATTTAACATTTGCGCTGTTCAAAATTCAAAAACGCGAATTGTGCCCTATTGCCTAATGTCTGCGTGTAAAAAATAAAAAGGGAAAACAGTTTCTTTTTTTGGCCTCTGGTGTTTCTTAGAAGACTGGGATTCAATTTAAAACAAACCTCCAGCGTGGGGGAAAAACGACCCAGTGCTCGAGTTCCTAGAAACTGTCTAAAACTGATTGAAAGGGCTTGCTTTTTAAAACCTTTCCAGCTTTTTTACAAAAAAAGAGAGGAAAAAAGTAAAAAGGGGACTCAGACAAAGGGGGGGGGGGCACACTGCTGGGGGAACAAAGCTTTGAACAGTGAAGGGGGAGGAGGGAGGTCCCCCCCCCCTTTCATTTTTAAGAAGCACCCGCTGGGAGGGAAGGAAACACCCCTGGATTTAAATTTTTGGGGAAGCTGAGTAGCACAATAAAAACCCCACGAACTGAGGGAACCCCAAAAAATCCCTTTTAATTTGACCATAATATCAGGTCTTTTTGTGTTACCTCTTGTTAGCTGAAAAGAAACCCACAAAAAAAAAAATTGGGAAAAAACTTGGGAAAACCTTTCTGTGTTTTGGATGGGGGTTGAGGGTGTTGTGTTTTTGATTTGTTATCTGTCAATTTTAAAATTTTTCTACAACTGTAAATTTACGGGGTTTTGAGAAAGCTGTCATTTAAAAGGGTCAACCAATCATTCATACTTTCAGTTAAAAAATTATTTATATCCTTTTTACTAAAAATATAGGGTTAGATGCCCCCTGAAACCTAAAATTTTAAATTTCCACAGCCCTTTAGAAAAAATTGGTTTGATCAGACCATTTTTTTTTTTTTTAATGAGCGGTCCTCACTTGTTAAAAGGGGTAAAACAAAATCAAATGGTTTTTTCCCAAAAATTTGTCTTATTCTGACCCGCTACACAGTCAGGGGAAAAAAAATTAAAACATGTTTTTTATTATGAAAATGAAATTTTCCCTTGAATAGGCCCCTGTTCGTTTGAAAATTTTGTTGGGCCCAAAAGCTTATCCCATAACCACAACTTTCCCAAACAAAACCCCTTTTAAAATTTTTATTATTTTTTAAAAAACAAAAAAAAACCGGGGTCACCGTCGGTTTTCCCCCCCCTGGCGTGCAGGACAACTGGAAACAAATTATTTTTAAAAAGGTAATTAAAACAAACGAAGGGGAAGTCCAGTTAAACCCCAGGCGGGTTAAAAAAAAATTAAAAAATGGGCCCTTTATTTTCAAATTTTTTAAAAAAGGGGGCCCGGCCAGGGCCCAGGAGTTTTTTGGGGAGGGGAGGAAGCGCTAACCCCCCGGTTTCGGAAAATTTTTCCCTTAAAACCCATGCGTATTCCCACAAAAAAATTTTTCCCCTTTTAAATAGACCTTTTACCCGGGTTCACATGTGGGGGGGAAAGGAAAAACTTTAACCCTTGATCTCGGGGTTTTAACCAAAAAACGTATAAAAATTTCAGATATCAAAATTAAAACTTTACCATCCCTACAAAAAAACAAATATTGATAAAAAAACATCCTGCCCTTTTTTCTTTACCTGCTTTAACGTGAAACCAAAGGTTTGTAAATCCACTTTTATTTTCACTTGTGAAAAATTGTGACACCCAAAAATTATTGCTTCATATTTTAAAATTGAAACACTAAATTCCCAGTTTTTTTGGGATCACTTGTACCGACTGCAATTTGCAATATTTCGGATGCACACAACAGCATTAAAAATTTAAAGGGTCCCGGGCAAATTTTTCCCATATAAAGCAAACCAGGGCCTTTTTGGAATTTTCGATGGCCCTTTTAGGCCTTCATTGAAAAATCACAATAGGGGCAAATCCAGGTTTTTCGATTTGGGGATTTGAGAAGTGTTTTTAAAGGCCCCTTTTGAGGGGGTGGGTTTATAAAAAAAAAATTATTAAATAGGGGAAAAATGGTGGGTTTTCCCCTTTGGTTCACATTATCCAGCAGGAAAAACAAGAGGGCAATGTTTTCTATCAATATTTATTTTTTGTAGGGATGGTTTTGTTTTATAAATTTTTTATATCCCGAAAATTTTTTTTCGTTTATTGGTAACCCCGAGATGCAAAAGGGTTAAAAATTACCTTCCCCCGCACATTTACCGGATATAAAATTTTTTAAAGGAAAGTTTTATTTGTCGTATAGAATTAATTTAAAGGAAAAATTTTCCGAAACGGTTAGCGCCCTTCCCACTCCCAAAAAACATCTGGTTTTAAAAGCGACCCCCTTTTAAAGCATTTGAAATAAAGGGTATTTTTTATATTTTTCTTTCCCCCCTTTGGGTTTGGGGCGGGCTTCCTCTTTTGTTTATTCTTTTTCTTATTTTTTATTTAATTTTATCGCGGCATTTAAATTTCCCGGGGACTGTACATTCTAGGGGGGTTCATACAAGTCAAAAAATAAAATTGTGACAATATGTACTAACAATTTTACCCCCCCCCCCCTTGAGTGAAAAGAGAGGACACGGTCCGCACGGGCTTAAAAATCTACAAGAAAAAGGGGGGGTAAACTTTTTTTTGGGAGGGTTTTTGGGCGCGGGGGTTTTTGTTTTGGTTTAAGGCAATCCTGAAAAGATGGGTTTTTTTAGGTTTTCTTTTTTAAGCTGGAAAAGTTTGGGGAAGTCTGATGGGTTTGGGGAAAAATTTTTATTTTTGGGGTGATGAAAAACCCTTTTCTTTGATTTGGGTCAAATTTGACAACAACTGAAATCCAAAGCACAACACTATACATGTATGATAAACTGGGGAGTAAGATACATTGGGTGACATGTATAAACAGGGCTGTACCAGATATCTGGCGTCTTTTCAGCCCAATTTCAGGCGCAACCCTGTTCCTACATTTTTAAATCTCGTGCGGTAGGCGGGGTGCACTAGAACTGTAGCGAAGCTACATATTTATAGCTTCGCTACGGCATTTCTGGGCACATTACTGCTGCAACAGGTAAACCACTTTCAAAGTGGTATACCTGAGCCAGAAGTGTTGCCCGAGCGCTAGAATGTGACTGATTTATGACCCACTGTAGAGTGGGTTCATAAATCAGGTGCATTTTATGCCAGTATAATGCGCATGAAATTTGGTGTGTTAACGCCAAATTTCATGCATGTCGCCCATTATATCTATCAATGTATATATATTGTATTTGCTGATATACATACAGTACATATAAAAGCAGGTATTGAGGATGGCATTCAAATTTAGGTGTAAAGGGGCGAAACTATACTTTCTTCAAAATGTATTTTAGTGTTATTGTATTTTTATGCTCACCATGTTCTCCAGCACATTTTGGTTTTATCTTATCATTTGTAATTACATTATGTGCAAATATTATTACTAACATTTTGTGATTTCAGATTTATTTGTTAGTTTATTTATTTAATGACCATTCTATAACTATGTTGCCTTTTTATTGATATAGGCATCTCTGCAGTAGTTTTAGCTTGATGACATTGATTAAAGAATAAATAACTGATATATTACTATAACGGAAAGGCTACATCTTTTTATGCATTACATTCTTCATTGATTAGGGAGTGCATACTGCTTTATGTGTTAGCTGTAAATAAACCTATTTGTACTCTGAATATTATAGCTGTCAAGCTCCTCAATTTAAAGTATTTCTGAAAAACAGTTTACATTTAACTTAATTAAACTCTTTAAATTATTAGAATAAGTTAAAATAATGGGAAATTACAGAGGTGTGATAATATTTTTATAGGTATAACACTGCGAAGCTTTTAACATGTTCACAAATAAAGTCAAACTAAACTTCAAACCTAAAACTCAGGTGCTATTACAGTTTACCTCGGTATTTTAATTTCCCCACAGGAATCCAGAAATCCAATATGTGGGGGTTGTGTGCTGAGTTAATAGAGATATACTGTAATTGTTCCTATGTCTGACTGGGACAGAGGCTTCACCTTGATCATTAATGATTGAGCATAACTTGAAAATAGAAGCATTGCTGTGTAAGGCCGTGTTCACACGGCTTATTCACGGTGGATTTGTGAGCCGGATTGCGCTCGCAAATCCGGCGTGAATAAGGGGCGGGACGGGGGCGGGGCCGGAGCGTGGCGGGGGCGCCGCTCCCCGGCCCCATAGATTGTCATTATCTACGGCGCGTACGTGCCGTAAATAATGTGCATGTCACTTTGTCCCCCCGCAGCGGATTCGCCGAGCGGGGAGGAGCGACGGAATCCATTGTTCTCTATGAGAGCAGTGGATTACCGTAATTACTCCGACGGATTGGCGCCATACTGCAGCGCAAATCCGGCGCGGAGTATGGCGCGAATCTGCGGACAAATAAGCCGTGTGAACGAGGCCTAAAGGGTTTAAAAACAAATTGTTTATTATTATTCTGCAAAGCCACAATTTAGCTAAATGTATTTGGTAGATAAATAAGAAGAAGGGTACAGATGGAAGGCTGTATGACTGCAAGAGTTCTAGAAATAAAGAAGACAAAAAAACACTCCATAGAGTAGGGACTTTTTAAAAGGAAAATCATATGTAGAACTGCTGAGAGAGATGTCTGTATGCAATATCACAGCTGCTGTTCCTCCTTTGACTAGATGAATTAATTTGAAGACACCTGTGTTGTATTACAGACCCTTTAATTGACCCCATTTATGTAAATTTATGTCATAGTGCCATTAAAGTTCAGTGTAGCAGGTTTACTCAATAATCCTGCTATATATGAGGCAGAAGCCAGCTGCTAATTGCAGCTGACATCCGCCGGTAATAGCAGAGAATGGAACCGACTCCATTCCCTACTCTATAACCCTTAAGACACTGTGTGAGATAGGTAACAGGTAATCAGGTAACATGGCGGCTGGAAACCTTGTGAAGGCTGGAAGTGATAAAGCTGCCAATATTTAAACACCCTTCTGCATTGTTTACAGAGTGCAAAATATGTAGTAGGAACACTGGGTCCAGAATAGGAGATGGCCGGTGCTTATAGACAATAGAGGGTGAGTCTAGGATGGCGGGAAATAGCCACAGAGGAATCTGTGGACATGAGGGGATGAGAAAGGAGGCGTACCAGTGATGCAGAGTGCAGCCGGCACAAGACTTGCAGAAAGTAATAAAAATGCCTTAAAAAATTCTCACTCTCTCTTATTATTCTGGCATTTGGCAAATATAAATAATTTTGGTAATCCTAATTGACCTAAAACGGGTAAGGGTTATCCTGATTTCATGTCAGATAGTGAGAAAAACATGTATGTGTGACTTTTTATATAGTGTATGTAAACTTTTGGTTTCAACTGTATCTGGAGTATATTTTTCTGCTCTATTTTCTTTCACTTTTAACAGTTTCAGGTTATTTCAGTGACTATTGTGAGTTTTTTTTATATTTATCGGAAGGATACCAACAATTTTGGCCATGTATACAATGGTATAAGTGGGGTACCAGCTTAGGCCATTTAAAATGGCATTGGCTAATGTTTGCCTGGCACTAATGTGCACTGAGAGAAATGTTTCAAGTTATATTGCTTCATAAACCAATTTATTTAGTTGTTAGTAATATATAAATCTTCATTTCAAATTAGTTATCCACCTTCACATTTTCACATAACAGTCTAGAAGAAAAGAAACATGCTCACCTGTGTACTGACCTCCATTCCAGTGATGCCTCTGTGGATAATAAATGTCTATTGTGGTACAAACCCTTAAAGCTGACATATTTATATGTTGACTGCAATATTACTGATGGCTGTCTAATGCAGCATAAACACGCGAGTACACTGATGACAGCTAAACTGCATAATATTCAATGAAAAAAAAATAAAATAATAATTTTAGACCCCTAATCACTGATACAATGGAGAACAGTACACAGCATTTTTGCTGTATACTGATCTCCATGGCAACTTTTAATCACTATGCCTGGCCATGCCTACAGGGCACGGCCGTGCATAGTAATGTCACCGTAAGCCCCAGAAGTCTAACAAAGATTTCCATGGCTGTCAGGTAAGCCATCAGTATCCCTGATCCCACCACGGTTGCTCCAATGAAGACAGAGGAAGCCCCCTCTCTGTGTCTTTCACTTAGCTGCCAAAATCGATTTCGGCAGCTAAGGGGTTAATCGCCTCCTCCCTCCAAAGTAGTCTCCGGCCAGAGGTGATGCTACTGGATGTCAACTGTAATGTATAGCTGGCTTCCCTCAGCGAACATGCAAACTCTGTTTTAAAGTTTGGACGTAAACTCCATTTATGTTAGCCTCTACCCGACTGAGATGTACGCTTATGTCCAGTGTCGGGAAGGGGTTAATAACATAACATTAAAAAATTCCATAACTCCAGCAGGAGGTAAACAATCATGAAAAAAGTAAAGAAAAAGCTTTTCTACCAAGACAAAGAACCTTCAGAAACATGGAAAAAAAAATAAAGAGGTTGTTCATTATTTTAAAAATGGCTGTTCTGGTCAAATAGATTAAAAATACAAAATAAAAAAAATGAAAAATGTAACTCACTTGTGAAGCTCACTTAGTTCCAGCACTGCTGCTGCTTCTGGAGCTCTCCACTGATGGCATCATATTGTCATGATGGTCTGAGGAGAGGATAGTGGATCCACTGGTCACCGCACAGAGTTGGCGTAACCTATGCCGAAGAGGGGAGTCTAAGGGGCCCCTTGTCTTCACCGGCGCCCGCCGCAAAGCGGGAAGGACTGAGCTGCAGGGTAACCCCCAGGTCGCTATCCTTGACGCAGGCCCGAGCTGTGACAGCCGAAGTAGTAGGCACGGAACAGGCCAGGACACGGAGAGGCACCACAGGAGGACTGGCAGGCACGGCTGGAACGATGTCAGCAGATAAACGTAGACAGGTAACAATGGATGTAGGCAATGGCAGAGAAGGTAGGAAGACGTATGCAAGATGCAAACACTAGGATTGGACACCAACAACTGGGTGCAGAGAGCAGGAAATGACATTCTTAAAAGGCTCCTGCAAGAATGGGATTGGAGGAGAACAATTACCTGTTGCGCGCTGGCCCTTTAAATCTAGGGAACTGACGTGCACGCGCCCCTAGTGAGGACTAAGATGCAGGGGAGCGCACCTGCTGAGGAGGAAGCAGGACAGGAGTAGGTGAGAAAACAGCAGCCCTGGGCGCAGCGTGGGAACGACCAGCAGCAGAGTAACGGACGTGCTTGTGGCCTGGGGGTCGGACTGCAGCACGAGCCGTTACAGTACTCCCCCCCCTCTTAAGGCCCCTCCCACCCCGGGACCGAAACCTGCGAAAATGTTGGATGAGCTCAGGAGCATTGACATTTTCTTGAGGCTCCCAGGATCTTTCTTCAGGACCGAAGCCCTTCCAATCAACGAGATAATAGATTTTACCTCTGGAGCGCTTCATATCTAGGATCTCCTTTATCTCATATGTATCTTCAGCACTGGGAGGTGAGGCAGGGGAAAACCTCTTGTGGGAGTACCGATTGAGAATCAGAGGTTTCAGAAGAGATACGTGAAACGAATTGGGAATATGAAGGGAGGGGGGTAAACGGAGTTTGTAGGATACCGGGTTGATCCATTGTAGGATGGAGAAAGGACCGAGGTAGCGTGAAGCAAACTTCAGGCTTGGTACTCAGAGACAGATATGCTTGGAGGAGAGCCAAACTTTATCTCCAGACTGGAAAACGGGAGGTGCTCTCCGTCTCTTATCCGCTTTTTTCTTAAATAGGGAAGAAGCTTGAAGCAGATTTTGACGAACAAGCTGCCAGATTTGTAGAAAGTCACGTACTTGGGTATTGGCTGCTGGAACTTCCATGGAAATCGAAAGAGGCAGAGGAAGGAGGGGATGCTGCCCGAACACCACATAAAACGGAGACTTCCCGGAGGATTCGCTAGGAAGATTATTGTACGCCAACTCAGCCCAGGGTAGTAGAGACACCCAGTCATCTTGATGGGCGGAAGCAAACTGGCGCCGAAAATTTCACCAGGTCCTGAATCGTTCCATTTGGCCGGACGGGAGGGTGGTGGGCCCCACGAAACCCAAATTAATTTGCAAAGGGAACAGGGGGCACCCCAGAAACGGGGGGTGAACGGACTCCTCTACCGAAACAATGTTGGCGGGTTCCCTGCAAACAAAGATGTGTTTCACAACAGGGGGGAAAAACGGGGTGCCGATGGAGACCTGGCAGGGGTGTGAAATGCGCCATTTTGGGAAAAAAACGTCCACAAACCCAGATAACTGAACACCCATCAGGGGATGGCGGGTCCAACGAAGTCCATCGCGTTGGGCCCAAAGGGTGCTTCGGGTACGGAAAGGGGAAACAGGAGACCAGCGGGTCGCAGTTTGGGGACTTTTTTTTCTGGGCGAGTTAGGACAAGCGGCCCAAATTCTTTAACGTCTTGCGAGAAGGGGGGCCACCATAAATGCCGGGCTACAGATCGGGGGGTTTGCGATACCCCGGGTGCCCGGGCAATCCGGATGCGTGACCCCAGACAAATTTGCCCCCTTTAGTGGGGAGCGTGAAAAGGGGTTTTTACCGGGAGGATCTCTCGCATTTTAATGCCTGAACAAGGCAACGTCGGGGAAAAACCAAAATATTGCGGTTCTGGTGCAGAATCGGCAGTATCGAGGCCCGGGATAATTGTCGCCTTGACGTTCTTGGGGCCCCGGTCGGAAGTGCAGGTTAAAGTTGAAGCGGGGAAAAAAAAGGGGACCAGGGGCCTGGGAGGATTGGGCACGACAGTCTAAAGGTAAGGGGGTTTTTTAGGGCCCATGTATAGGGTAATGGGGTGAAGGGCACCCTCCAAAAGAGATGCCATCCCCCAAAGGGCCAGTTTAAGGGCCCAGAAGTTCTCTATCCCCGACAGCATATTTTCTTCTCGGGCCGGGAAAAAAGGGTACAAAAAAAAAAAAAACCGGGAACCGCCCCGCACCAATTAAGGAACATCAACCAAGGTAGAAGCCTTCTCAATACCCGGACCGGGAGACGGGAGCGGAACGAAAGCAGTTTAAATGGGAAAAGGGTTTTTCTTCACTTGGGAGGTCCAAGGCGAGGGTTACTACCTTTTTTGGTGAGAGAGAGATGGGCGCCACAAGATAGAAAAGGGGGAAAAATTTGGCATAAAATTTGCAAAGCAAAAAACGCTGGAAGCCCGTGGGGCCATGGGACATGGCCAGTTAAGCCAGCGACAGCTTCTCTGGGTTCACTGGAGACCTTGTGAAGAGCAATGTACCCGGGAAAAGGCAAACTGGAGCGCTCAAACAAACACCTCCAGTTTGGCGTAAGGGGGTTGCGCCGAAGGTGGGTGAAAACCCGACAAAAAGGACCGATGACACTCGAAATCCAGGGGTAATCAAATGTCTCAAATAGCCCCAAAACACATATAGAAAAAACGAAAGTGTCGTTTAAAACTCTTGGAACAGGGCGGGGCATTACAACCCAAAAGGGGCAAGAAGTGAGAGCGTTGGTCAACTATCTTTACGTTTCGATATCGATATTGGCAATTTCATGACGATTTCCGATAGTCGATAACGATTATCGTGAGCCATTAAATTTTGGAGAGGAACAACCCTTCTTTCTTAACCCAAAAACGGGGCTGGAAACGGGAATTAACACCCCCCAACAGAAAATTTTGGATATTTTACATCTTGGGCAACACATTAGGTTTATAAAATCACAAAAAAAACCAAATTCACTACCCCTTCTTGTACCTGCACGATACTAGTGGAACAGCGGGAACCCAAAATGGCTAGACCGGCTTGAACACAGCGAAGGCCAATCAGACTGGAACGGGAGGCAGCAGAAGTAGACTGGATCCTGGGAAAGTCGGGAGGAGCACATTGAATGACACGAGGACAAATTTTCGGGGTAAACCGCAAAGGTGAGGAACTAAGGGGAATGCAAGTTCCGGGCTAAGGACGCACACAGGAGCTTAAACACAAACTCAACAATGAGCAACAGGCTTGAGGATTTTATAAGCGACAAACAAAACAAGAGGGCCCCCAGCTGAACACGTTTCCCCCATTTTGACTGAGCAAATTTAAGGGCAAACCAGTAAACAAGTTCCAAGCATAGCAGGAATTCCGGACATTACTCCCACCCAACAGGGGCCTCGAATACCTACTGGGTCCTCCCGTTCTCGAGGAAATTTTTTATCAGCTAGAGCATTGATTTTACTCACGGGTTTTCCCACGAATTTTCTTCGGGCCCCCAAAAACCTTCCCACTTAAGAGTATTGTACTGTTTCTAAAAATTTCTTGAGTCTAGAATTTGCTCCAAAAAAACATCTTGCCCACAATCTCCACTGCTCGGGAGGGAAAAACATGTCCCGGAAAAGGATTGGGCACAGCAGGTTTTAGTAGAGACACAGGAAAACAGGAGTCTTCATAGATAGGGACTTGACCCAAACTATGGACTGATAATCTTGATAATCCAAGGGGCCCAACAAATTTCTGTCCAATTTTGGTGAAGGAACTCTAATTTCAAATTTCTGGTAAAAAGCCAACCTTATCCCCCATTTTAAAATTTGGGGTGCTGGCCTACGACGTCACCCCATCTTCTTGAAAGTTTTCTTGACCCCTCTAGCGTTTTTTTTAGTATTGTAAATTTTTTGCTGTAATGCAGAGATCCTTTCCCCGCACGGGAAAATATGTGGAACAGCAGGGAATTTAGGAAGAATATTTGGGATGGTATCCCAAATTGCAAAGAAAATCTTTGGTGGAGGCTTTTTTGGAAAATTGTTGTACAAAAAATTCCCACGGGAAGCAGATCAACCCATCATCTTTAGGGACAAATATAGCATCTAGTACTGTTCCGGGGTCGATTTGTGCGTTCATCTGCCCATTAGATTGGGTGGAAGGGGGTTGAAATTTGATACGATGTCCATCTGAGCAAAAACCCGCCAAAATTTTGTTTAAATTTGCACCCCACGATCCGAGAAAACCTCAAGGGACTCCATAAAGGGCGAAACACTTTCTGAATAGAACCGCTGTCTTTAGCAAGGGAAACCCATACATGGGAAAAATGGCCCCCTTGGTGACCGTCAACTACCACGAAAAAATATATTTTTCCCCCTTTAAAGGGTATAATCCACACGAAGTCCATGAATCGAACCCCAGGGGGAAGGGACCGAAAAGGGCTTAGTAGACCCAGGTAAAGAACGGGGTCTTGCATCTAGCAAAAGATGTCACAAATTTACATACCTTTCACACCGGTAGAAAATTGGCCCCCCAGAAGAATCGGGAAAAAAATTCTGCTCTTCTGCCCCCCTTTGTGCCCAAAATTTTGGAATCATGGGCACCTCAGAATTCAGTCTCACTTTTTGGGGTATATAGAGCTCTGCTAATGGCCCCAACTTTTTCTTAAGTACCAATTGTACATCTCAGGATTTGGGACAGTGGGGAGTCGGTGCCCATGGGCCTCTCTTACTCTTAACAAGTCTTTATGGGGATTATCCCACCACTTTAAATCAGAACAAGGGTCTTAGGCGGAATAGTGGGAGTGGAACCTTGAAAACATTCTTGAAAGAGCTCCCCCCTTTCCATAGGGGACCGGGGCCTGTACAGATACAAAGTTGAATTGATTAAGAAAAACCCCAACGTTTGGGGAGGAGATAACATTTGGGCCGTCAAAACGAATTCCAGTTTAAACTGATCAGTAAAACAATTATTTTTGAGGTTCCTTGAAGATATGTCTCCTTTCCCTTTAAAAGGGTTGCAACAATACTAACAGTTCTTTTTTCCCCACATCATAATTCTCTCAGCAAGAAAACGTCAGGAGAAAAATGCACAAGGATGTATAAACCTCTTTTTCTCCCGTTCTCTGAGACAAAATAGCCCCACACACAGTCTGAACATCCCTTCCACAATGAAGGCAAGTTCGGGGTCGGGATGAACAATACGGGGGGTTAGGAACTTCATTTTAAAAGAAAAGGGTTTCTTGTGTTTGAGGAGACCAAAAAAAAGCTTTTTTTCTTCTATCAACTGTTGATGGGAGAATTATTTCCGAGAAATTCTTGAGAAGCGTCTAAGAATTGGGCAAAACCTTTTGAAATTGGACACTTTTATGTTTCTGGGGTAGCCAGCCCTTTTTGCTTGTCTTACAAGGTCCTCTGTAGACCATAGTAAAATTTATAAAACCAAGGAATTGGATCTTGGCTGATGAATTCCTTTTTTTCAATCTTAATTAGAGTTGGTTTTCTTTTTAGCCTCTCCAAACAAGCTACATGTCTCTGGTGTTCATCCTTGATTGGGAAAAAAATCAGGATATCTCCAATAGATGAAAATAAACGGGGTCCAAGAGCTCTGAAGATTCATTGACGAATTTTTGAAAGGGGGCGGGGGCATAAAAAGGGCCAAAAAGGCATAAACACAATATTCAAATTTCCCCCAAACGGCCCAAAAAAGCCGTCTTCCACCCACCCCAATCTATACGGAAAGTTATGGGCGCCTCGAAACTAATTTAAAAAAAAATCTTCGCATGTCGCACTCTCTCCAGTACCAGGATCAATGGTAGAGGAAACGGTTTTGAGAAAATTTTTGTTAAGTTCCTGTAATCATAAAAGGTCTTGGGGAACGTCCTTTTTTTTTAACAAAAATATGGGACCCCCGCGGTAGGAAAAAGGGGGGAACCCTTAGCCAATTTTCTCTTGTAACCCTTTGGGGGCTTTAATTCGGGGACCGCCAAAGGGTAGATTTTCCGAAAGTATAGGTGCACCTGGGAGAAGTCTATGGGGCAATCTTATCGTGGGGGGGAGCTGGTCTGCTTTTTTGTTTGCTGCAGATTTCTGCAAATTCCCTGTATTTCCCAGGGTAGCTCAATATTTTGTTTCTTGGGTGGATCTTCGGGCCTTTTCAGAGTGAGCTGAGAAAGGGCATCCCCCCTTTTGGAACTTTTCTCCTGGTTTCCCCTTGATAACTGGGTTCGTGCTTGCACCACGGGAGGGCCCAAAAATACAGGAATTGGAGAAAGATCAGTAGGAAAGACAACTTCACGATGATGGGGTGTTATTTAAAGACTCGAGTGGTTCTTCCTCTTGGTCCACTGGCCCGAGTTTAGTGGGGGACCATTACAAATTTTTATTCCACGGTGGGGAGTTTTTTCTGGTTTTTTAACCCCCGCTTTGCAAAGGACAGTCCTGAAAATTCCACTCGCCCCCGAGTCTACCATAGCGAGGGAGATTCCCATTGAGAGTTAACCATAACTTTTATGAAGGGAAACAATGAAGTCTTTTTTCTCTTTCTTTAAAGAGGGCCACTGATGAATGGAATGGGCAACGCTCTTTCAGAAACTCGGGCTCTGAAGCAATGGATTCTTCACCTGAGGGGTGGGGTCCATGTGGTGCCACCCAATCTCCTGACGGGTAGGGCAGTTTGAAAAGAAAGTTGGTCAGACTTTCCCAATAGAAGCTAGACTTTTCCCGAGCCGTGCTCCCCTTCTTTCCGTCCCTCAAACCCTTTTTATGGAATCGACTTGCATAGGCTCAATTCCTGACTCCTGTGGGTCTTCCCCCTTAGGGGCCTTGGAAAACTGACAGGACCGCGAGGACTGCTTGTTCGAAATTTTGAGTACCCACCTCTCCTGTCTCGTTTTAGACACGGGGATCGTTTTGGATGCAGTGATTAATGAAAACACCAAACTTTAAAGGGGCCTCTCACGGGAATTCACCTTTACTGCACGCATGTCCCTTTTCCCAAAAAAAAGACAATTTCCTGCGTCATTTTAGTTGGGGTTTGACTCCCACCCTTTTAAATCCATGGGAAAATCAGCAACTGGGGTTTTGCTTGCGCAAGATAGTATTGCAGCTTCAGCATACACCGGATTTTGGGGGCGTCAAACATCTGACTCATGGCGTCGATGAACTCTTCCAGTGATTTAGCCGGGCGCTTGAGTTTCAATTAAAAGGGGTTTGCCCAAGCAATGGGTTTGTGTGTCAGCAGCATAATGAACACAGACCTCGACTGCGGTAGGAAATTGCCAGGTTTTTCGTCAAGTAAAAAGCCACATTGATTGAGGAAAACCCCAATTTGTCACGATCTCCCCGAATCGAAGGTGGGAATTTTTGGGGTCATGCAGGCACCAAGTGGGTGGGCCAGAGGTTACTCTCCATGGACCCCTCCCTCGATAATGCGTGCACCTTTCGCTAGTTCCTGAATCGCTTTCCATAAAATTTGGGAAATTTTGGCCACGGCCTTTAAAGCGTCAAATTTTTCTTTTAATGCTTTTCTCCGGGGCGCAGTTAGCCTAGCAGTCTGAAACTGTTTTTAGCGAGCTTCCGGGCTTCCACCCCCGGGCTCCCTTTTGTGGCTTTAGTATCCTTCACGATACTAGTGGATACAGCGGAATCCAATGCTAGCCCTTTAAAAAAGCGAAGGCCAATGCAACGGGAAAAGTGGGGAGCAGAGATGAACTGGGTCCTAGGGAAATCAGGAGGAGCCAGTTGAATGACACGTAGGTACAGAATTTTCAGGGTAAACCGCAAAGGTGAGGAACTAACGGGGAAGCAATTCCCCGGCTAAGACTGCAACAGCAGGGGCTTAAACACAATACTCAAACAATGAGCAACAGGCTTTAGGGGTTTTATATATGCTGACAAAAAGGAAACAAGATGGCACCCAGCAGACACGATCCACCATCTTTACTGAGGGGAAACTTAAGGGCAAAAAAAGTAACAAGTTTCCAATCAAGCAAGTTCCGACAGTACCACAATAACCCTTAAACCTGCAAACCCACAAATTAAAAAGGCCGGAAAAAGGTCTTTTTTAACCACCATTTTTAAGGAAAGGACATGACTTACCTTCCCCGGGACCGCAGCAAAGACCCTTAAACCTACATGACCACAATTACAAAAATGGCAAAAAAGGGGTCTTTTAACCACCCCTTTTTTGTTAACTGGACATTGATATACCTTTCCTGGACCGCAGATGCCCTTAAACCACATGACCCACAATTAAAAAGTCCAAAAAAGGGGTCCTTTGAACCACCATTTTAGATGAACGGACACTGACTATACCTTCCTGACCCATAGACCCCTTAAACCCCCCGACCCACAGATAAAAAAGGATGGAAAAAGATCTTTCAAACCACCATTTTATTGAAAAGGACATGATTCCATTCGGACCGCAGCATGACCCAAAAAACCCCACAGGGGGCCCTTATGGGGCCCTCACAAAAATTTTTCATAAAAAAAACTATATTAAAAAAAACTTTTTTTTCCATTACTTGTGCGCTACACAAATTTCCATTTTCTGGTGACAAATTTTTCCAACCGGACATTAGAAGTGAAGCCAACAAAAAAATTTATAAAAAAAAAAAAGAAAACCCAAAAAAAAAGAAACAAAAAAAAAACGAAACGTGAGGCGTAAACGGGGAAAACAGTTCAGTGGAGGGGCCCCGGGGACTTTTACATAAGTGTGGTGAGAGCAAGGCTGGCTCTTCATCTATTGACACCAGGGTTTAGCTACAGAGCCCCAGTTACATGGGGGCGGGGGAAACCCAGGGTTGGGGGCCGCTCCCTTAACAGGCAAACAATGCCCTTTGCGCAGCAACAAAAACATCGTGCAACAAGTGCAGAAGCGGAATGTAGCTAAGACCCAGCCTTCCTCAGTACAAATCAAGACCTGGGGGCGCTTAGAATTGCGCCTCTACGAAGCGCTTGCCCCCCGTAGAGTGCAGAAAAATTGAGCTTCACTTGGGAAATCTGGTTGGGTTACCCCTGTTCCACCCAGGGGGCCCCTTTTTTTTGGCATTCTTTTTCTCGTTTTACTCCAGTTGGAGAAATTGTCTCTGTTGGGGGGGTGAATGTGCTTCATACACCATTCCCCTTTAAAAACCTACATTGTTCAAGTCTTTCCCGTACTCCCTTGTCAATTCAAGGAATATTTTATCAGCTATTTTGTACATGCAATTTTTTTGTAGTTTTTAATTTTAGAAAACACATTGTTAAAATAGGGTGGAATCCCACCACGTATTTGTTTTCTCTTTTTTTTTTTGTATTTAAAAGGGTTGCTCACACAGGATTGTATTGTTAAAACTTTCAAAAAAAAAGTCATTTTGCAAAATGTGTCCCCAACAGGTTTTTACCTATTCCGTTTTTGAAGCACCATGGCCCCATAAATTTCAAAACATCCCCTTTAGCCCCTGTTAAAAATTGTGAAGAAAAAATGTCTGTTAAAAACCCCATTTTTTATAATAGAAAGAGATACTGTATTTCACGCAAAATGCCCCTAAAAAATTTAAAACATGACCCTTTGGCCACTCTTGACAAATTTTGAAAAAAAAACTTTTTGAAACCACATTTTTTAAAAAAAGGACCGTAATGCTGCTTTCACAACGCATGACCCAAAAATTATAAAAATGCTCTCAGCCCCTGTTAAAAATTTTTTTAAGGGGAAAAAGCCACTTTGAACCCCTTTTTTTTCCAAAGGACCTGATTTTACTGTATCCCACACCCCTGACCCAAAACCATTGACAGTGCGAAAAATTGAAGAATGGAAATGGGGGAATACTTTTTGTCATTAAACCTTGTACAATTGGGGTCTTTTCAGTCTCTTCCCCCCCAAAACCACAAAAGAAATTTTTGGAACTGAGAATAAAAAATTTCAGTAAGAAAATGACATTTAAAAAAAAAAAAATTCAAGAGGACCCCTTTTTGTTGAAAAAGGGAAAGCGAATAATCGGCAAAATAAAACGGGAACCTCGCAATTGGGGGCCCCAACATCATCAGGACCAGCTGATTATCTTGATGAAATCAAACGATCAACAAAACTGTGGAAAGCCGATGCGTTTTCCGTAAATGACTCCTCCACTGTGCTGAAGGGCCGTCAATATACATTGGGTGCGGGGAGGACAACACCTCTATGGCGTGGCAGGGCTCGGGCCATTCATCCTTTTTTTGGGTACCCGAATCGATTGGGTCTGGAACATATCCAAAAACATCGTGTTTTAACCAATATCCTGTACCAAGATCTCCAAACCGCTCTGTGTTTGTATTTTTGCCCGCATTCATGCTTGGTGGGGAAATAAAGATTGCCAAGGTCACCCCTTGGGTTCTGGCCACAATACCTCTGCTGCTGCCGCTACACATACTTTGGGACCCCACTCTGTCAGTTGCTGATGTTGTCCCCCGTGCATTTGAAGAAGTGAAGCAATGCAACAGAGTCCAGTTATCAATCAGCAAGGTCTCCAATTCCTGCTTTTTTCTCTCTAATTGGGTGGG